>JAVSCE010002781.1:0-24282 GCA_032199065.1 Smutsia gigantea
ATGTCTCCAGCTCCTTAAAATGTAGTTTGATTCAAAGACAGAGACTGAGATGCAAAGTGATTTCTCCAGTAGGATGAGGAGAAAAAAAATTTTAAGTTGCAGTGAAAGAAGACAAGGCAAGACTTCCCAGGGTCTGCTTGGCCTTCTCCAGAAATAGCAAGCATGACAAGAGAGAATCACTAGCAGCACGTCCACAGCAGCACAGTGCATCCGCCAAGAATAAAAGCTTTTCATACTGACAGTCAGACACCAAAGGCTGCAGTCTTGGTAAATGTGAACCGGCCTGTGCGGGTGGAGGGAAGGGGCTGGCGGGTGCTGTAAACCTGGATGAAATTTTGCTCCCAGAGAAGTGAGAGAAAGCCTTGAGACATCCCAAATGAGTTTATGATTGCCTTACACCCTGGCTGTTCCCAGAAAAATAATGACACACATTAATTGAGCTTATGTTGTGTGCCATTTTGGTGCAAAGTGCTTTATACAGATTATCTCATTTAATTTTCTCTCTAGGTAGCTTCTATCTGTGTTCTCAAATTACAAACGATGTAACTAGTAATTTAAAAGATTAAGTGGATTCTCAGCTACACCTCAGAGACAGGACTTGAACGCAGGCCTCACATTCAGTCACAGCTTGGAGAACAGCCAAGGAAAGCTGCCAGACCTATATGAGACGGTGACATGAGTTAGAAATAAGCTTTTACTGTGTTAGACCATTTGGATGTTGGCGTTGTTCTCACTGGAACAGAGCCTATAGAATCCCAAATAAAATAGAAACTTCACCTAGGTGGCATACATGATACTCCTGAAATATCTTTGAGTTGGATGGGTGGGTGGATAAATAAGTAACTAAATGTAGGCACCTAACAAGTGTTAAAATCTTTATTATCTAATGTACTGGCTAAATTTAAATATCATAATAAGCCTGGGGGTACCAGACAAGTCTGGATTCTATTATAAAGCTCTTTGCCACTGTGTTGGCCATACATTACTTTCTGATGACTTATACCTAGATAGCTGTTTTGCCACAAAAATCCAGTAATACAAATGTTTCTGTTCTTTTGTTTGTGTGTTTTGTTACGGCCAGTGAGGAAACTAAGGCTTAGGTATACTAAGTAACTTAAAAAAGATCACATAATTATTAAATATCAAAGCTAATCTCAAATGCTCATTTCTTATCCAAAGTTTTTTCTTTTTAATTTTTTGCACTATTATAGCCCTCTCCAATCATAGCTCTCAATAATCTGAACATCCTAGAAAATAAATGAACCAAAGGCTTTCTTTTTCAAGCCTGGTCTCCATTTATTAACTTGCTAATGTTGCAGTGTGAATTTGAGTGATTTAAAAATCATTTCTGTATATAATGGACAGTTAATATATCACAGGATTATATACTTAATCTGTACCATAACAGGTATTAAATGAAAATATATATTTCAATTTAACTTATGTCAATTTAAATCACGCTCTCTATTGACTAATTGCTGTCATAATGAAGGACTTCTATTATAAGATTTTTCTAATAGCAGCACTCATTTCAAACTCTTCTAGAAGGCTATAGTGAGACATGAAAGGATGACAGGAAATTCAGGTCAAACAAGTGCAAAATGTGAGGAAATACTTACTAAAAACTCTAATTTTCCTTCTTGTTTTCACTGGTCCAATTCTGACTTATCCCTGCACATTTCTGTCACTGTCCCTCTCTCGTACCAAAATAGGGGAGAGGGAAAGGGTCCTCCCATTCGTCCTACAGCAAGCCAGGTATGAGCAAAGGAGGAATGGAAAGTTGAGTTATTTTTCTGGTACGATGTAGCTGGTCAATTAACACATGTAATTAGCTCAAATGAAAGAGAGTTAAAAATGGAAGGTCTGACAAGGCATCCAGACTGGTAAAGAAGTCAAATTGTCACTATTTGCAGATGACATGATATTGTACATAAAAAACCCTAAAGACTCCACTCCAAAACTACTAGAACTAATATCTGAATTCAGCAAAGATGCAGGATACAAAATTAACACACAGAAATCTGTTGCTTTCCTATACACTAACGATGAACTAACAGAAAGAGAAATCAGAAAAACAACTCCATTCACAATTGCATCAAAAAGAATAAAATACCTAGGAATAAACCTAACGAAGGAAGTGAAAGACCTGTACTCTGAAAACTACAAGACACTCCTAAGAGAAATTAAAGAGGACACTAACAAATGGAAATTCATCCCATGCTCTTGGCTAGGAAGAATAAATATTGTCAAAATGGCTATACTACCTAAAGCAATCTACAGATTCAACGCAATCCCTATCAAATACCAACAGCCTTCTTCAAAGAACTGGAACAAATAATTCTAAAATTCATATGGAACCACAAAAGACCCCGAATAGCCAAAGCAATCTTGAGAAGGAGGAATAAAACAGAGGGAATTGCACTCCCTGACTTCAAGCTCTACTACAAAGCCACAGTAATCAAGACAATTTGGTATTGGCACAAAAACAGACCCACAGACCAGTGGAATGGAATAGAAAATCCAAACATTAACCCAAACATATACAGTCAATTAATATTTGATAAAGGAGCCTTGGATATACAATGGGGAGATGACAGCCTCTTCAGCAGCTGGTGTTGGAAAAACTGGACAGCTACATGTAAGAGAATGAAACTGGACTACTGTCTAGCCCCATACACAAAGGTAAACTCAAGGTGGATCAAAGATCTGAATGTAAGTCATGAAACCATAAAACTCTTAGAAAAAAACATAGGCAAAAATCTCTTGGACATAAACATGAGCAACTTCTTCATGAACATATCTCCCCGGGCAAGGGAAACAAAAGCAAAAATGAACAAGTGGGACTATATCAAGCTGAAAAGCTTCTGTACAGCAAAGGACACCATCAGTAGAACAAAAAGGCATCCTACAGTATGGGAGAATATATTCATAAATGACGTATCCGATAAGGGGTTGACATCCAAAATATATAAAGAACTCACACATCTTAACAAACAAAAAGCAAATAATCCAATTAAGAAATGGGCAGAGGACTTGAATAGACACTTCTCCAAAGAAGAAATTCAGATGGCCAACAGGCACATGAAAAGATGCTCCACATCGCTAATCATCAGAGAAATGCAGATTAAAACCACAATGAGATATCACCTCACACCAGTGAGGATGGCCAACATCCAAAACACAAACAACAACAAATGTTGGCGAGGATGTGGAGAAAAGGGAACCCTCCTACACTGCTGGTGGGACTGCAAATTAGTTCAACCATTGTGGAAAGCAGTACGGAGGTTCCTCAAAAAACTCAAAATAGAAATACCATTTGACCCAGGAATTCCACTCCTAGGAATTTACCCTAAGAATGCAGCAGCGCAGTTTGAAAAAGACAGATGCACCCCTATGTTTATTGCAGCACTATTTACAATAGCCAAGAAATGGAAGCAACCTAAGTGTCCATCAGTAGATGAATGGTTAAAGAAGAGGTGGTACATATACACAATGGAATATTATTCATCCATAAGAAGAAAACAAATCCTACCATTTGCAACAACATGGATGGATCTAGAGGGTATTATGCTTAGTGAAATAAGCCAAGCGGAAAAAGACAAATATCAAATGATCTCACTCATATGTGGAGCATAAGAACAAAGAAAAAACCCGAAGGAACAAAACAGCAGCAAACTTACAGAACCCAAGAATGGACTAATAGTTAGCAAAGGGAAAGGAACTGAGGAGGACAGGTGTGAAGGGAGGGACAAGGGGGAATAAGGGGCAGTACGATTAGCAGACATAATGTTGGGGGGGCGCGGGGAGGGCTATTCAACTCAGAGAAGACAAGTAATGATTCTATAGCATCTCACTACGCTGATGGACAGTGACTGTAATGGGGGAGGTGGGGGGGGACCTGATGAAGGGGGATGTTTAATAACCATAGTATTGCACATGTAATTGTAGATTAATGACACCAAAATAAATTATATTAAAAAAATTAATTAATTAAATAAGTCAAAAAAAAAAAGAATGGAAGGTCTGGTTTATCACCAGTGAATTGACCAATACTGATTTTACTGATTCCTACTAAATTTTATCACTGTGTATCCAGGTGAGGAAAAAAAAACTTTTAATTATTAAACATTAGAAGTTGAATTCAGCATTAAGAATGACTCCATTTTATTATGCATTTAAACTCTTCGAAACAACTTCTCTAAGCCCAATATTTTAATAAAATAAAAAAGTACCAGTAGCTTCTTGCTATGAATTATTTAATACTCATTTTTGTGAAAGATCCACAAACATATACACTAAAATGCAATTTTAATATTAACCTCTTTGAAATTGGAAAGTTGATTGCTTTTTGGAAGAATACTTGATTATATCAACAATAATGTTAGGGTTGTATTAGAAGTGGGTCTCTCCATTATGACCGAGACTGGCCACTTAACTTCCAGATTTAGTTATTTCAGGGATTTTCAAAGGGGGTGATATTGCCCAGAAGAGGTAATAGTTGAACAGTGTTTGAGGGTTGAAAAAAATCACACTCTTTTTATGTATACAATGCATGTATATATATATATGTATGTATATAGTACATAATGTACAGAATATACACAAAAATTTTATGGGAAGATTAGATAAAAATGTCTAAAGGCTTCTAAGAAGAGCAACAATGAGCACAGAATTAAGAAATATTGTGCTATTCGAATGCATTTGAAGGTCAGAGAAAAAGTCAACATACAATATACATTTCATAGTAATTTATAGAACTATTCAGTTTCTAGTTGTATTTTATAAATGAAGACACTATTCCTTCATTTAAAACTATTTTTAATAGGTTATGTTTTAAGAACAGAAACTTGCCAGCTATAAATTAGCCATAAATATCTTATTTCCTCTTATGAAACATGGAGTTATAAGTGAGATGTTTAGTCATTGTGAAATATTTTGCTCATATCAAAATATGTCAAAATTGAGGTATAATTGACATATAACTGTGTAAGTTTAAGGTGTACAACATTTTAATTTGATTCATTTATATATTGCAATATGATTACCCCTTTAGCATTAGCTAACAGCTCTATCATATCATGTAATTATCATTTCTTTTTTGTGGTGAGAACAATTAAGATCTAGTCTCTTAGCAACTTTGAAGTCTATAATACAGTACTGTTGACTATAATCACTATGCTGTGCAGTATTAGATCTCCAGGACTTATTTATCTGCTAGCTGCAAGTCTGTGGCCTTAACGTCTCCCCAACCCCCCACCCCACAGCTCCAGTAACTACCATTCCACTCTGTTTTTATAAGTTCAGCTTTTTAAGGTTTCACTCTATGTGATATCATACAGTATTTGTCTTTCTGTCTGATTTATCTCACTTAACATAATGCCCTTAAGGCCCATCCATGTTGTTGCAAATGGCGAGCTTTCCTTCATCACATCTTCTGTATCTCTCCATCTGTTGGCAGACCTAGCCTGTTTCTATATCTTGGCTACTGTGAATAATGGTATGATAAATATGGGAGTACAGCTATCTCACTCTTATCCTGTTTTCATTTCCTTTGGATATATACTCAGAAAGTGGGACTGCTGGATTGTATGGTGTTTCTATTTGTAATTTTTTGAGGAAACTTCATACTGTTTTCCATAATGGTTGTAGCAGTCTAAATTCCCACCCATGGTGCACAAGGGTTCCCTTTCCTCCACATCCTCATCAACACGTGTTATTTTTTGTCTTCTTGAGTAAAGCCATTCTAACAGATGTGAAGTGATATATCACTGTGGTTTTGTTTTGCATTTTTCTGATGTTTAGTGATGTTGAGCATCTTTTCATGTACCATTGTGTCCATTCGGATGCTTCTTTAGAAAAATGTGTATTTAGGTCCCCTGGCTTTTAGTGATAATTTATAGAGTTTATAGGCATTTTCCCATTTCTCCATCACCACCCTTCTTCTTAGGTGGGTCATTTACTGACCTTGAATAAACACTGTACAAATGCACATTTAGATACTATTCTCTAACCAGGTGGGATCACTGATTAATACTTAGTTTTAAGTGATGTGCTTAAATGGATGTAAATGATATCCTTCCAATTTGTTGAAGGAGGTCACCAATAAGACAAGACCACCAGTTGACCTGAGAATTGGACCAGGGCAACTAGAGGCTCCTTACCCCCTTCCCTAACCTTGGAATGTATGTTCTGTCCACCATCCCCACAGTAGGAGCTGTTTCAAGGACTCAACTTTAAGAGAGTGATGTCTTGTTGAGACTATCTGGACAATGTATATGACTAAAACCCCTTAAAGACTCTGTATCAAAGTTTAAGATTCTGGTGGGCAGGTGTAGAGATCTACTCATCTTGCAGCCACCAAAGACAAGCCTCAGATATAAGTTCCCTTGCTTATTAAAACTGCCTCCTATGAATCTGCAGTGGACAACCTTCTATCTACCTCTTTCTTTGGTCTCTCCTTGCCCTCTGTGTATGTGATATCTTAAAGGGTCCAGTTTCAGATTTCACCCAGGGAACTCCCAAGGCTGTGAACCAACAGAATTCTTAGATAACAGACCTAAACTTACTTACTTCACAGACAGAAGTCAAATATCTAAACATAAAGACCAGGGCTAATTATCAGTCACACATAGACCTGTTACCATTACTAATTCCATCTTATTTACCTACCTCACAATATTTAAGCTTCAATCCTCTGGGAATAACCAAACTCCAAGAATGAAAAGACCAAACAGGGGAAAAAAAATTTGCATATCACTTTGGAAAGATTACTAACACTTATCCTAAGTTTAAGGATGAAATACCTTTGAATTCTAATCTAAAATAATAAATAAAAATCAGGAATGTCTTAACATATGTGTAATAGAAAGATAAATATAAATAACAATGCAAAATATAAAATGCTGTAATTTCTTACAGTTTTATTACAGTTAAGGTATGAGTCATTAAGGGAAAAATCCTCAAATTTATCACATCAACACATGAAGAGTGTTCTCTTAATAACACTGATTTGAGGAAATACTACGTTGAGGTGGAGGGTGATTCAGAATAAAACACCATAATGTTTCTATTGTCAACCAATATTTAAAATATCTAAGAGTAGCATTAGTTGTGGAAAAATATTTTAACTCGCACAATTTGAAAAGGATTATTAAATTAGCAACTCCATACATGTAATGCATAATAATTATATTAATAGAATAATATTAAATACAGTAATCAAGACCAAAAATGAAGCTCTCAATTAATTTAGTATGTTTGTACTTGAAAAAGGCAAAAAAATGAAATAAGATTTTTTTTAGGCTTTGTTAACATAGAAACTCACTACTATATGCCATACAGTCAAGACCCTAAATTCTTTTCTTACATATCTGCAGGACACTATATAAATAATATGTATATGCTAGTTTTCTGTCTCCACTTATATAAAATATACATGTGTGTGTGTGTGTGTGTATATATATATAACATACATTACATATATAATGTAATATACATGTTACTTATATATCATATTAATTTTTTAAGTGCTAATTTTTAAAATAGCATTTAGTGTAAAAATAAAAGTTATTTCAAGAGGTGATATCTTAAATAATTACCTACATATAAGTAGTACTCTAGAATTATCCACAGGTATGATTTTTAGAAAAAAAAATAACATAATATCCGAAATAAAGGTTTGGTCTCTATATATTTTTAATAATTTAGTTATTCTTATGGTCTAGGAATTATATATATTATTTCAAAAATTTTATATTCCTGTGGAGACACATGACAAGCTGATCAATACTTCGTAGTATCTGGTCATAGTTAAACTGCTAAAATGAAATAATGAGTAGGCTCAGGAGGATACAGACTCATCCTGTTATAGATCATAGCCATGGCACGTGAGAAGCAATGAAAAGTTTACTCCCACTGAAGTGGTATCATAATGAATTTCAACTGAAGGGGTACAATATTGAATTATGTATTATGTCATATTTTAGTATATGTATTTTTTAGTTATTTAGCTATTTTCTCCCTAAGGCACTATTTTTACTTTGTGTGTAAATCATATTCCAGCTCTTATTTTAATTTTAGTGTCTTGTGTAAATACTAGCACTAAGAATATTCAATGACACCTATTTTATTGGACTATGTAAGTTTTCAGTCAAAATTTTCTCACGATTTTCAAATTTAAACACTTTTCGGGGCTAGTTTTGAGAAGAAGAAAAACCCAAGAAATTAATGGAAAACTAACTATTAGAAAGAGATACTACTTGTTCAATATATCTTGTTTTGAACTGGAACTTTCTATGTGACTAGCTTAATGTTTAAAAAAAAGCAAAAGTATTAGGGAGGGTGGATAGAGTAGATATTAGTTTCTGCAATATACTAAAATGAAAACCAGTTATCATTTTATGATCTTTAAAAAAAATTCTTAAAAATAAAATGAATTGTATTTTCATCACAGTAGTCTCCATTTTCATTTCTCTTTAGTTGTATTTAGTTCCAGTTGAAAGTAACACTAACATAAATACTTTAATCACATCATGCTTTCACATGTTTATTTTAACAACAGTTTCCTCATTTAAAGAATAAATGTTTGGCCTAAATATCTTCTTATCTCCCTGAAGTCTATACTGATGCAAGTTTTATGCAATCTTCAAATACAAGACAATCCTCTGAAACAGGCAATTATTTTGCAACCCCACATGTACCTTGTTAAGAAGAATGTAAAAATCTTACATATCCATTATATGAAGAATGGAACTGAAGAACCTAAATAGAACAAAGATTTTGAGAAATTTTTGAAAGACTTAAAGCAGATAGCATATTACTGTAGAATAAACCGGAGAAAGCTGAATCCACACAAGAGAAATCTGGAAAAAAGATGAAAATATGACAACTGAAAGAAAGAAACACATGCTGAAAAGAGACAATGACTTTATCTTTTAAGATGGGAGACATTTGAGAATGTTTTAATTATTGATGGGAAGGGTACAGCTCCAAGAGCATACCCAAATAAAAAGGAGAATTGAAAAACTATTCGAGGTTAGTGTTAAGATGTTTATGGTAGTATTAATACAATTTGTTATACAAATTTCTCCACTTAGGCTTAGATACTTGGGGATGGGGTACAGAGAATAAAGACAGTATGGATCTCCAGGTTTGAGTTTTCACTGAATAAGCGTGATGAAAAGACAGAAGGTGGAAGTTGGTTACTGACAAAATGTTCTTAAAATGATGGATCATGGGACCTTAAGTGGGTAAGATATGGAAGAGGGGAAAGAAATAGGGCTGACGGATTTAGACAAAGTAAACGTGTCAATGAACTGAAGGTTTTGAGTGTGTTATTGCAGAATATAGTTTCAGAGTAACTGGAAATGTGCCTGAGAAGTCTCCATGACATCGTCAATCAAGTATGAAGGCAAAATAGTGAGTTTCAAATGCACTACAATTTAGAAATGGTACTGTAGTACATCTGTGCTGAAAAACTTATTTGCTGCCCGTGTATTTATCACATAAGGAATCTACGGAAGTCAGTATCACAGGAGCCACGCAGAAGAGGAACTCACCCAGAAATAGAAAAGAAATCCCAGACTGGGAGCTTGGTCACAGGTCTGAACTGCAATCAAAGTGGTTTAGGAGAACAGAAAGCCAGGGGGCTCACAGTTGAATGTTTTCATGAAGAAAGAGGAAACTTAAAAAAAAAAAGTATGATTAAAAATCTGGACATGCTTAATTATAGAATGAGGAAGGCAATGTTCCTGACTGAAAAAATTACAAAGGAAAGAAAGTGATTAAAACTGCAGGCAAAACAAACCTGCCCAAGATGAATCAAATATGAATTCAATAGGAATATGGCACATCTTAAAACACAGGATATATACTGTTGGATTTTTCACTGAATAATATGTAAAGCAATAATATCATTAAAAAATTGTATATGGTTTGTTATTGTCTATTTGGGTAAAGAGTAACAAAACATAATATAGTAACATTTGACAATATAAAGTTATATATATATATATATATATATATATATAATTGTAAAGTGGGGCTGAAGAGGAGAATATAGGTGGATAGATGAGAGTGTAGCAGAAAATAAAAAAACAGGTTTGATTTATGACTTAAAATATAGACATAATTACTAAAATAATTTATACTAACATAATTAAGCAAGCCTGAAGTAAGGGAATAATAAAAGTGGGAAGTCACATATGTCACTTCACTTCATCTTCCATGTAGATGATGTGGAACACTGATCAACTAAGTTTCATAAGTAAAGAATAATATTTAGATTTTTGTAACTACCAGAGTAGGAAGTGAAAACAGAAAATACTGAAAATTTTAACATTCTGGACACATGAAAGGTGACAAGGTGTGCCAGAGAATCTTCCTTTTAATTAATATCTTTTTTAGTCTCTGGACACTTGTTTATACTCTAGGAAAAAGACAACACATTTTTTTTCCCTGGCTCCTTGAAACATTTGACTCTATTTTAGTTTCTTGCAAGCCATTCTCTCTGGGACCTTACAGTGAGGACCACCCAAAAGTTAGAGGCAGGAAAAGGAATGACTGGGTAATTGCTCCATGGCTTAAGTTACTCTAAAGCTCCACATTCTTTAATAATTGTCCATTTTGCTTTAGATACAATTCAAGGTGTAAAACAATGTTTCATAAATCCCTAAATAATGGGTCCTAAGGCTTGTGAGATGGGGCTCCACACCAGGCTCACTTGGAAAATTATGATTAGCTATGCTGCCGGCAGTTCCCAAATTCCATCTGTAGGGCAACAGAGCCAGGAGGTCTCCCGTGCAAGACCTGTGCCTGTAGAACTTCCTGACTTGACCAAGCTTTAGTGTCATTCTCAAAAGTGTAGTACAAGACCATTTGGGGTTTTGGTATGTAAGTGTATTAATCAATAATTGCCAGAGAAACAGAACCGATAGGATGTATGTCATATCAACACAGAGAGATTTATTCTCAGGGACTGGATCACATGACCATGGAGGCTGGAAAGTCCAAAACCCGCATGGCACGTGGTCAGGGTGGCAACCCACCAAGACTCGCTGAGGCTGCGTGAGGGAAGGAAAGTCCGCAGGCAGAACTCCTTCTTCGGCACAGAACCTATCTTTTTGTCGCAAGGCCTTCGATTGAGTGGACAAGCTGGAGGGTTGTGTGCTCTCCTCAGTCTACAGATTCAAATGTTAATATCGCCTAGAATATAGCTTTACACTGACATGTAGACTGGTGTTCGAGCATGTATCTGGGTACCATGGCCTAACCAAGTTGACAGAGAAAGTTAACTACCACAATGACAATTAGTACGATACAGGGCTACTTTAATTTTTATTTTTTTTAATTTTTAATTTTGGTATCATTAACCTACAGTTACATGTGCAACATTATGGTTACTAAACTCCCCACTTCATCAGGTCCCCCTCACTTTACCCCATGACAGTCACTGTATGGCTACGTTAATTTTTAAATTACCATTTAACATATCTATCTAAAAAGGCACAAATGAAGAATAAACTGATTATTGCAGATAGGGCACTGAAAGTCAGCAACTGCCACAGACAGGACTAATACACCACAAACATGCAGCTAACACAGGCAGGCACCTGGACCTCAAATATAAAAAAAATTTCTTTTTCCACATACAAATGTTAATCCTCTTTCTCAAGATTTCTGGATAAATTTTTAGTGGTCATTTGAAAATGAACCAAGTGAACAAATGGAAGTTCATCCTACTTTTTGTTCACTGCTGTCATTTCCATAAAAGTCCCATACTTGGTTTTTCAGTCTCTCCTTCTATCCTCTGTAAAAAATAAAATAGGTCATAAAAATATGTCTTCAGATCAGTTCTATCTTTTGACTTTATCTGTTTCCATATAATACTATATTAAAATGCATGTTCTTAAGCCAAAATAAATCTAGTATAGTTTAACACATTTTTTTAACTTACATTGTGCAAATAAATTTTCACTGTAAAAATTTTACTTCTTAATGGGAAGTGAACAAAACTATTCCAGCAATAAGTGACCATTACTTTTCTTTTTTCTAACCTTTTTTTAAATTTTGGTATCGTTAATGCACAATACTTGAACATTATGGTTACTAAAACCCGTATTATCAAGTCCCCCACACATACGCCATTACAGTCACTGTCCATCAGTGTAGTAAGATGCTATAGAATCATTACTTGTCTTCTCGATAAATACTGCCTTTCTCGTGTCCCCCGCCAGCTACATTATGTGTGCTAATCGTAATGCCCCTTTTGCCCCCTTATCCCTCCCTTCCCACCCATCTTCCCCAGTCCCTTTCCCATTGGTAACTGTTAATCCATTCTTGGGTTCTATGAGTCTAGTGCTGTTTTGTTCCTTCAGTTTTTGCTTTGTTCTTATACTCCACACATGAGTGAAATCATTTGGTACTTGTCTTTCTCTACCTGGCTTATTTCACTGAGCATAATACCCTCTAGCTCCATCCATGTTGTTGCAAATGGTAGGATTTGTTTTCTTCTTATGGCTGAATAATATTCCATTGTGTATATGTACCACCTCTTCTTTATCCATTCATCTACTGATGGACACTTAGGTTGCTTCCATTTCTGGGCTATTGTAAATAGTGCTGTGATAAACATAGGGGTGCATAGGTCTTCTTCAAACTGCGCTCCTGCATTCTTGGATAAATTCCTAGGAGTGGAATTCCTAGGTCAAATGGTATTTCTATTTTTAGTTTTTTGAGGTACCTCCATACTGTTTCCACAATGATTGAACTACTTTACACTCCCACCAGCAGTGTAGGAGGGTTCCACTTATTTCCACATCCTCGCCAAAACTTGTTGTTTGACATTGGATGTTGGCCATCCTAACTGGTGTGAGGTGATATCTCATTGTGGTTTTAATTTGCATTTCTCTGATGATTAGGGATGTGGAGGATCTTTTCATGTGCCTGTTGGCCATCTGAATTTATTCTTTGGAGAAGTGTCTATTGAGCTCCTCAGCCAACTTTTTAATTGGCTTATTTGCTTTTTGTGTGTTGAGGTGCATGAGCTCTTTGTATGTTTTGGATGTCGACCCCTTATCGGATATGTCATTTATGAATATATTCTCCCATACTGTAGGATGTCTTTTGTTCTATTGATGGTGTCCTTCAATGTACAGAAGCTTTTTCGTTTGATATAGTCCCACTTGTTCATTTTTCCTTTTGTTACCCTTGCCCAGGGAGATATGTTCATGAAGAAGTTGCTCATGTTTATGTCCAAGAAATGTTTGCCTATATTTTTTTCTAAGAGTTTTATGGTTTCATGACTTACATTCAGGTCTTTGATCGATTTTGAGTTTACTTTTGTGTATGGGTTTAGACAGTAATCCAGTTTCATTCTCTTACATGTAGCTGTCCAGTTTTGCCAACACCAGCTATTGAAGAGGCTGCCATTTCCCCATTGTATATCCATGGCTCATTTATCGTATATTAATTGACCATGTATGCTTAGGTTTTATCTGGGCTCTCTATATTCTCTTGCACTGGTCTATGGGTCTGTTCTTGTGCCAGTACCAAATTGTCTTGATTACTGTGGCTCTGTAGTAGAGCTTGAAGTCAGGGAGCATAATTCCTCCTGCTTTATTCTCACTTCTCAGGATTGCCTTGGCTATTCAGGATACTTTGTCATTCCATATGAATTTTAGAATTATTTGCTCTAGTTCATTGAAGAATGCGGTAGGTATTTTCAAAGGGATTGCATTGAATCTGTAGATTGCTTTAGGCAGGATGGCCATTTTGACAATATTAATTATTCCTAGACAAGAGCATGGGATGAATTTCCATTTATTAGTGTCCTCTTTAATTTCTCTTAAGAGTGTCTTGTAGTTTACTGGGTATAGGTCTTTCACTTCCTTGGTTAGCTTTATTCATAGTTATTTTATTATTTTTGATGTGATTGTGAATGGAATTATTTTCCTGATTCCTCTTTCTGGTAGTTCACCATTAGTGTTTAGGAATGCAAGATATTTCTGTGTATTAATTTTGCATCCTGCAACTTTGTTGAATTAAGATATTAGATCTAGTAGTTTTGGAGTGGAGTCTTCAGGGTTTTTTATGTACAATACCATGTCATTTGCAAACAGGGACAGTTTGACTACTTCCTTGCCAATCTAGATGCCTTTTATTACTTTGTGTTGTCTGACTGCAGTGGCTAGGACTTCTAGAACTGTGTTGAATAACAGTGGAGAGAGTGCGCATCCTTCTCTTATTCCCGATCTTAAAAGAAAAGCTTTCAGCTTCTTGCTGTTAAGTATAATGTTGGCTGTGGGTTTGTTATATATGGCCTTACTATGTTGAGGTACTTGCCCTCTATACCCATTTAGTTGAGAGTTTTTATCATGAATGGATGTTGAATTTTGTCTAATGCTTTTTCAGCATCTATGGAGATGACCATGTGGTTTTTGTTCTTTTTCTTAATGCAGTGGATGATGATGTTGGATTTTTGAATGTTGTACCATCCTTGAATCCCTGGGATGAATCCCACTGGATCACGATGGATGATCTGCTTGATGTATTTTTGAATTCAGCTTGCTAATATTTTGTTGAGTATTTCTGCATTTATGTTCACCAGGGATATTGGTCTGTAATTTTCTTTTTTTTGTTGTTGTTGTGTCTTTGCCTGGTTTTGGTATTAGAGTGATGTTGGCCTCGTAGAATGAGTTTGGCAGTATTCCGTCCTCTTCTACTTTTTGGAAAACTTTAAGGAGGATGGGTATTAGGTCTTCACTAAATGTTTGATAAAATTCATCCGTGAAGCCATCTGGAACAGGAGTTTTGTTCTCAGGTAGTTTTTGATTACCAATTCTATTTATTTGCTGGTAATTAGTATGTTCAGATTTTCTGTTTCTTCCTCTGTCAGCCTTGGAAGGTTGTATTTTTCTAGAAAGTTGTCCATTTCTTCTAGGTTATCCAGTTTCTGACCACATAATTTTTCATAGTATTCTCTCATAATTCCTTCCATTTCTGTGGTGTCTGTAGTAAATGTTCCTTTCTCATTTCTGATTCTGTTTATATATGTGTAGACTCTTTTTTCATGGTAAGTCTGGCTAGGGGTTTATCTATTTTGTTTATTTTCTCAAAGAACCAGCTTCTGCTTTCATTGATTTTTTCTATTGTTTTATTCTTCTCAATTTTATATATTTCTCCTTTACTTTTATCATTATTTTTACAATTTATTTTGGTATCATTAATCAACAATTACATGTGCAATATTAAGGTTATTAAACTACCGCTTCATCAGGTCCCCCCCACGCACCCCATTACACTCACTGTACATCAGTGTAGTGAGATGCTATCTTCTCTGAGTTGTACAGACCTCCCCATGCCCCCCCCAACATTAATTCTCCTAATTGTAATGCCCCTTTTTCCCTCTTATCCTTCCCTTCCCAGCCATCTTCCCCAGTCCCTTTCCCTTTGGTAACTATTAGTCCGTTCTTGGGTTCTGTGAGTCTGCTGCTGTTTTGCTCCTTCAGTTTTTTTTTCGTTGTTTTTATACTCCACATATGAGTGAAATCATTTGATACTTGTCTTTTTCGGCTTGGCTTATTTCACTGAGCATAATACCCTCTAGCTCCATCCATATTGTTGCAAATGGTAGGATTTGTTTTCTTGTTATGGCTGTATAATATTTCATTGTGAATATGTACCACCTCTTCTTTATCCATTCATCTACTGATGGACACTTAGAGATCTTCGATTCTTGGCTATTGTAAATTGTGCTGCGATAAACATAAGGGTGCATATGTCTTTTTCAAACTGGGCTGCTGCATTCTTAGGGTAAATTCCTAGGAGTGGAATTCCTGGGTCAAATGGTATTTCTATTTTGAGTTTTATTAGGAACCACCATACTGCTTTCCACAATGGTTGAACTAATGTGCAGTCCCACCAGCAGCATAGGAGGGTTCCCTTTTCTCCACATCCTTGCCAACATTTGTTGTTGTTACTGTTTTGGATGTTGGCCATCCTCACTGGTGTGAGGTGATATCTCATTGTGGTTTTTATTTGCATTTCTCTGATGATTAGTGATGTGGAGCATCTTTTCATGGGCCTGTTGGCCATCTGAACTTCTTCTTTAGAGAAGTGTCTATTCATGTCCTCTGCCCATTTCTTAATTGGATTATGTGTTTTTTGTTTGTTAAGGTACGTGGGTTCTTTATATATTTTGGATGTAAACCCTTTATTAGATACGTTATTTATGAATATATTCTCCAATACTGCAGGATGCCTTTTTGTTCTACTGATGGTGAAATTTGCTGTACAGAAGCTTTTCAGCTTCATATAGTCCCACTTGTTCATTTTTGCATTTGTTTCCCTTGCCCGGGGAGATATGCTCATGAAGAAGTTGCTCATGTTTATGTCCACGAGATTTTTGCCTCTGATTTTTTCTAAGAGTTTTATGGTTTCATGACTTACATTCAGGTCTTTGATCCACCTTTAGTTTACCTTTGTGTATGGGGCTAGACAGTAGTCCAGTTTCATTCTCTTACATGTAGCTGTCCAGTTTTTCCAACACCAGCTGCTAAAGAGGCTGTCATCTCCCCATTGTATATCCAAGGCTCCGTTATCAAATGTTAATTGACGGTATATGTGTGGGTTAATGTTTGGATTTTCTATTCTGTTCCACTGGTCTGTGGGTCTGTTTTTGTGCCAATACCAAATTGTGTTGATTACTGTGGCTTTGTAGTAGAACTTGAAGTCAGGGAGCGTAATTCCACATTTTATTCCTCCTTCTCAGGATTGCTTTGGCTATTCGGGGTCTTTTGTGGTTCCCTATGAATTTTAGAATTATTTGTTCCAGTTCATTGAAGAAAGCTGTTGGTAGTTTGATAGGGATTGCAATGAATCTATCGAATGCTTTAGGTAGTATAGCCATTTGGACAAAATTTATTCTTCCTAGCCAAGAGCATGGGATGCATTTCCATTTGTTAGTGTCCTCTTTCATTTCTCTTAGGAGTGTCTTGTAGTTTTCAGAGTACAGGTCTTTCATTTCCTTATTAGGTTTATTCCCAGGTATTTTATTGTTTTTGATACAATTGTGAATGGAATTGTTTTTCTGATTTCTCTTTCTGTTAGTTCATCGTTAGTGTATAGGAAAGCAACAGATTTCTGTGTGTTAATATTGTATCCTGCAACTTTGCTGAATTCAGATATTAGTTCTAGTAGTTTTGGAGTGGAGTCTTTAGGGTTTTTTATGAACAATATCAGGTCATCTGCAAATAGTGACAATTTGACTTCTTCTTTACCAATCTGGATGCCTTGTATGTCTTTGTTTTGTCTTATTGCCATGGCTAGGACCTCCAGTACTATGTTGAATAACAGTGGAGAGAGTGGGCATCCCTGTCATGTTCCGGATCTTAGATGAAAAGCTTTCAGCTTCTCGCTGTTAAGTATGATGTTAGCTGTGGGTTTGCCATATACAGCCTTTATGATGTTGAGGTACTTGCCGTCTATACCCATTTTGTTGAGAGTTTTAATCAGAAATGGATGCTGAATTTTGTCAAATGCTTTTTCACCATGTATGGAGAATATCATGTGGTTTTTGTTTTTCTTTTTGTTGATGTGATAGATGATGTTGATGGATTTTCGAATGTTGTACAATCCTTGCATCCCTGGGATGAATCCCACTTGATCATGGTGTATGATCCTCTTGATGTATTTTTGAATTCCGTTTGCTAATATTTTGTTGAGTATTTTTGCATGTATTTTCATCAGCGATATTGGTCTGTAATTTTCTTTTTTGGTGAGGTCTTTGCCCGGTTTTGGTATTAGAGTGATGCTGGCTTCATAGAATGAGTTTGGCAGTATTCCCTCCTCTTCTATTTTTTGGAAAACTTTAAGGAGAATGGGTGTTATTTCTTATCTCTATGTCTGGTAGAATTCAGAGGTGAATCCATCTGGTCCGGGGGTTTTGTTCTTGGGTAATTTTTTGATTACTGATTCAATTTCATTGCTGGTCATTGTTCTGTTTAGTTTTTCTGTTTCTTGCTTGGTCAGTTTTGGGAGGCTGTATTATTCTAAGAAGTTGTCCATTTCTTCTATGCTTTCCACCTTGTTAGCATATAGATTCTCATAATATTCTGTTATAATTCTTTGTATTTCCGTGGGATCCATCGTTATTTTTCCTTTCTCATTTCTGATTGTGTTTATGTGTGTAGATTCTCTTTTTCTCTTAATGAGTCTGGCTAGGGGTTTATCTATTTTGTTTAATTTTTCAAAGAACTGCTCTTGGTTTCATTGATTTTTTCTATTGGTTTATTCTTCTCAGTTTTATTTATTTCTTCTCTAATCTTTATTATGTCCTTCCTTCTGGTGACTTTGGGCCTCATTTGTTCTTCTTTTTCCAATTTCAGTAATTGTGTCTTTAGACTGTTCATTTGGGATTACTCTTCCTTCTTTAAGTAGGCCTGGATTGCAATATACTTTCCTCTTAGTACTGCCTTTGCTGCGTCCCACATAAGTTGTGGCTTTGTGTTGTTGTTGTCATTAGTCTCCATATATTCTTTCATTTCTGTTTGATTTGGTCGTTAACCCATTGATTTATTAGGAGAATGTTTTTAAGTCTCCATGTATTTGTGAGCCTTTTTCATTTCTTTTTAAAATTTATTTGTACTTTTATATCTTTGTGATCTGAGAAGTTGGTTGGTATGATTTCAATATTTTTGAATTTACTGAGGTTCTTTTTGTGGCCTAGTATGTGGTCTATTCTGGAAAATGTTCCATGTGCACTTGAGAAGAATGTGTATCGTGCTGCTTTTGTGTGCAGAGTTCTTTAGATGTGTGTTAGGTCCATCTGTTCTAGTGTGTTGTTCAGTGCCTCTGTGTCTTTACTTATTTTCTGTTTGGTTGATCTGTCCTTTGGAGTGAGTGGTGTGTTGAAGTCTCCTGAAATGAATGCATTGCTGTCTATTTCCTCTTTTAATTCTGTTAGTATTTGTTTCACATATGGTGGCACTCCTGTGTTGGGTGCATATATATTTATAATGGTTATATCTTCTTGTTGGACTGACCCCTTTATCATTATGTAATGTCCTTCTTTATCTCTTGCTACTTTCTTCGTTTTGAAGTCTATTTTTTCTGATGCATGTACTGCAACACCTGCTCTTTTCTCCTTGTTGTTTGCATGAAATATCTTTTTCCATCCCTTCACTTTTAGTCTGGGGATATCTTTGGATTTGAGGTGAGTCTCTTGTAAGCAGCATATAGATGGGTCTTTCTTTTTTATCCATTCTGTTCCTCTGTGTCTTTTGATTGGTGCATTCACTCCATTTACATTTAGGGTGATTATTGATAGATATGTACTTATTGCCATTGCTGGCTTTAGATTCACGGTTACCAAAAGTTCAAGGGTTGCTTGTTTACTATCTAACGATCTAACTAAACTTTCTTGTTAAGTTATTGTAAACACCGTCTGATGTTTCTTTATTTCTCTCCCTTCTTATTCTTCCTCTTCCATTCTTTATATACTAGGTGTTTTATTCTTTGCCTTTAGTTAGTATTTGGATTGTCTGCTTTCTTTGTTATGATTTTATTTTCTCTGGTTATATCTTTTTTAGCCTTAGGAGTGCTTCCCTCTTGAGCAGTCTGTAAGATATCCTGTAGTGGTGGCTTATGAGAGGCAAACTCTCTCAACTTTCGTTTGTCTGGAAATTGTTTAATCCCTCCATCACATTTAAATGATAATTGTGCTGGATACAATATTCTTGATTCAAGGCCCTTATTTTTCATAACGTTAAAAATATCATGCCATTCTCTTCTGGCATGTAAGGTTTCTGTTGAGAAGTCTGATGGTAGTCTGATGGGTTTTCCTTTGTAGGTGATCTTTTTTCTCTTTCTAGCTGCCTTTAATACTCTGTCTTTATCTTTGATATTTGCCATCTTATTTATTATGTGTCTTGGTGTTGTCTTCCTTGGGTCCCTTGTGTTGGGAGATCTCTGGGCTTCTGTGGACTGCCAGACTATTTTCTTCCCCAATGAGGGAAAGTTTTCAGCAATTATTTCTTCAAAGACACTTTCTATCCCTTTTTCTCTCTCTTCTTCCTCTGGTACTCCTATAATGCGAATATTGTTCCGTTTGGATTGGTCACACAGTTCTCTTAATACTCTTTCATTCCTAGAAATCCTTTTATCTCTCTCTGCCTCAGCTTCTCTGTATTCCTGTTCTCTGATTTCTATTGTATTAACAGTCCCTTGCATCTCATCCAGTCTGCTGTTAAGCCCGTCGATTGCTTGTCTGATTTCTGCATTGTCCTTCCTCACTTCCCTCACTTCCTCCCTCAGCTCTTGCATATTTCTCTGTAGATCCATCAGCATGGTTATGACTTTTATTCTGCATTCTTTTTCAGGAAGACTGTGCATTTCCGTCTCTTCAGCCTCCCTCTCTGGGTTGTCTGGTTGATTTTAGTCTGGACCATATTCCTCTTTCTTTCCATGGTTATAGAAGTGGTTGCTGGTAGTTGCCACATATGTCAGCTGGGCTCTTTAAGACTTTAAAAAGAGAAAAAAAAAGAAAAAAATGAAAAAAAGATAGACAAGAAAAAAGATAAAAACAAAAAAAAAACAAAAACAAAGCAAAACAAAACAAAACAAAATGCCCACTCGGGGTAGAATCTGTGCGGATGCTGTATGTGGCACTGTTGCCCCACTATTCCGCAGCCATGGACGTGCCACTCCGCAGGGCCCTTCATAGCTCTGGCCGGGGTGGGAACGAATGGGAGGCTGTTGATCTCTTTGGGAAGTCAATGTGCAGAAACCCTTTCCCAGTCGCCAGCTAAGGGGTCCGAAAATCCCCAGGACTCCCAGCCTGCTGGGCTGAGTCTTCCAGGGTGATCCGGCTCCTCCGCTGGGCTCCTGACTCTTTAAGACTGCTGACGAAAGCGTGC
Source organism: Smutsia gigantea (assembly GCA_032199065.1). Lineage (NCBI taxonomy): Eukaryota > Metazoa > Chordata > Mammalia > Pholidota > Manidae > Smutsia > Smutsia gigantea. Next base: position 20,913 of record JAVSCE010002781.1, read on the forward strand.
GCTTTTCTTTCTTTCTTTTTTTTTCCTTCCCGGGAGCTGGCTGCAAGCACCCTGGCGCATTCCCCTCTCAGGTCGTGCCCCCCTGTCTCTCCAATCTCCGCTACACGGTGCTATGTGTGTCAGTGCTCCCCGCGCAGATCACCGGGTCTGGTTATTTTGCGGGGTGTACTTCCACTCCCTCTCAGCTCTGAATCCTCTCCTCCCGCTGGTGCGCTGTGGTAGGTGAGTGCTCGGGTCCCGCCGGGTCTCGGCTCTGTATCTTACCTGCCTCTTGGGGTGCTAGTCCTCTCGGGTGTAGCTGCACGCTGTGCGATTTCCTGTGTATTCTGGTCTCTCTTTTAGGAATAGTTGTATTTGCTGTATTTTCGTAGATAAATATAGTGTTGGTAGGAGATTTCTGCTGCCCTGCTCATGCCACCGTCTTCCCGGAAATTCTGCTTTAGTCTTTATTATGTCCCTCCTTCTACTGACTTTGGGCCACATTTGTTCTTTCTTTTCTAGTTTCATTAATTTTAAGTTTAGACTGTTCATTTGGGATTGTTCTTCTTTCCTGAGTTAGGCCTGTATTGCAATATATTTCCCTCTTAGCACAGACTTTGCTGTGTCCCACAAATTTTGTGGTGTTGAATTATTGTTGTCATTTGTCTCCATATATTGCTGGATCTCTGTTTTTATTTGGTCATTGATCCATTGCTTATTTAGGAACATGTTCTTAAGCCTCCATGTGTTTGTGGGCTTTCTGGTTTTCTTTGTGTAATTTATTTCTAGTGTCAAACCTTGGTGTTCTGAGAAGCTGGTTGGTACAATTTCAATATTTTTAATTTACTGAATCTCTTTTTGTGGCCTCGTATATGATCTAATCTTGAAAATGTTCCATGTGCACTTGAGAAGAATGTGTATCCTGTTGCTTTTGGATAGAATGTTTGTAGATGTCCATTAGGTCCATCTGTTCTAATATGTTGTTCAGTACCTCTGTCTCTTTACTTATTTTCTGTGTGGTTGATCTGTCCTTTAGAGTGAGTGGTGTGTTGAAGTCTCCTACAGTGAGTGCATTGCATCCTATTTCCCCCTTTAATTCTGTTCGTATTTGTTTCACATATGTAGGTGATCCTGTGTTGGGTGCATAGATATTTATACTAGTTATATCCTTTTGTTGGACTGACCCCTTTATCATTACGTAATGTCCTTCTTTGTCTCTAGTGACTTTCTTTGTTTAGAAGTCTATTTTGTCTGTTACAAGTACTGCAACTCCTGCTTTTTTCTCACTTTTAGTTGCATGAAATAACTTTTTCCATCCCTTTACTTTTAGTCTTTGTATGTCTTCGGGTTTGAAGTGAGTCTCATGTAGGCAGCATATAGATGGGTCTTGTTTTTTTATCCATTCAGTGACTCTATGTCTTTTGATTGGTGCATTCAGACCATTTACATTTGGGGCGATTATCGATAGGTATGTACTTATTGCCATTGCAGGCTTTAGATTTGTGGTTACCAAACGTTCAAGGCTAATTCCCTTACTACCTAACAGTCTAATTTAACACACTTTATATGCTATTACAAACACAACCTAAAGATAGTTTATTTCCCTCCTTTTTCTTCCTCCTCCATTTTTTGTATGTTATGAATCATATTCTGTACTCTTTGTCTATCCCTTGTGTGACATCTATTTAGTCTTAGGAATAGTTCCATCTATAGGAGTCCCTCCAAAATGCACTGTAGAGGTGGTTTGTGGGAGGTAAATTCTCTCAGCTTTTGCTTATCTGAAAATTGTTTAATCCCTCCATGAAATTTAAATGATAACAGTGCTGGGTATAGTATTCTTGGTTCAAGGCCGTTCTGTTTCATTGCATTAAATATATCATGCCACTCCCTTCTGGCTTGCAAGGTTTCTGTTGAGAAGTCTGATTATAGCCTGATGGGTTTTCCTTTGTATGTGATCTTTTTTCTCTCTCTAGCTGCTTTTAAAAGTCTGTCTTTATTCTTGATCTTTGCCATTTTAATTATTATACGTCTAGATGTTGTCTTCCTTGGGTCCCTTGTGTTGGCAGATCTGTGCTTCTTCATGGCTTGAGAGACTATCTCCTTCCCCAGATTGCAGAAGTTTTCAGCAATTCCCTCCTCAATGACACTTTCTATCCCTTTTTCTCTCTCTTCTTCTGGTACCCCTATTTCGTGAATATTGTTCCGTTTGGATTAGTCGTACATTTCTCGCAATATTCTTTCATTCTTAGAGATCTTTTTTCTCTCTGTGCCTCAGCTTCTTTGTATTCCTCTTCTCTAATTTCTGTTCCATTTACCATCTCTTCTACTACATCTAATCTGCTTTTAAATCCCTTCATTGAATGTTTCATTTCAGATATGGAATTTCTTAATGATTGAATCTCTGAGTTAAATTCATTCCTGAGTTCTTGAATATTTTTTTGTACCTCCATAAGCATGTTTATAATTTTTATTTTGAACTCTTTCAGGAAGATTGGTGAGTTCAGTTTCATTTGGTTTTTTTTCTGGCGTTTGTTATATTTTGGTCTGTACCATGTTCTTTTGACGTTTCATATTTCAACATGGTGCCCATGAGTGCACAGCAGCTCTAGTCCCTGGAGCTGCTCAGTCCCTAGAGTGAGACTTTGTGCCGTAGGGGAGCTGAGCTTGTGCCTGGGGGAAGGAAATATCTGTTTTCTGATTTCCGTCTGTGGTGCCTGTCTCTGGTGTCAGAGCCAGTGGGCCAAGCACACAGGTGTAAGCCTCTGTGCTTTGCATCTCTAGCTGTTGTAGGTGGGACCTCCCTCTTGCTGGCCTGATGCCAGCACATTGACTGCCAGTTTGTGAACCAGGGCCAGCACGCTAGGAGGAAGGTGCAGCAGGCTGTGTGTCACAGTGGGGGGCCTTAGAGCTGAGTAGGCAACCAAGGGGATTGAGCACCTGAAGCTTCTCAAAGTTCCCAACCAGCTGGGCAGCATGCACCCAGACAACATTGTCCAGCTCTGCCTTCTCCTGTGCAGCAAGCTCCGTGCAAACCCCACCCCTTCCGCAGCCCTCTCGCTGCTAGGAAGCCTCTCAGACTGCCTGATTTTCCTCTGATGCAGAGCACCTGGATGTGGATCCCCTCCTCCACAAATGGCCAGAAGGTCGGTCTCTCAAGCACTCCGCCCATCTGAGCTCCCCAACGTCCAGAGCACCACACTATATAGGTTTCTGCTCAGAAAGCAGATTTTCATCGCTAGTTGTTCAGCAGTCCCAAGCTTCCACCCCCTCCCGCTCCATTTATCTTCCTCCCACCGGTGAGCTGGGGAGGGGGAAGGCCTTGGGTCCTGCTGGATTAAGGCTTTTGTACGTTACCTTGTTTCTTGACGTCTGTATGCAGTCTTGTTCAGCC
>JAVSCE010002782.1:0-175644 GCA_032199065.1 Smutsia gigantea
ACATCTACAGAACTCTACACCCAAAAGCAACAGGATACACATTCTTCTCAGTGCACATGGAACATTTTCCAGAATAGACCACATACTAGGCCACAAAAAGAACCTCAGTAATTTCAAAAATATTGAAATCCTACCAACCAACTTCTCAGATCACCAAGGTATAAAACTAGAAATAAATTTTAGAAAGAAATCAAAAAGGCTCACAAATACATGGAGACTTAACAACACTCTCCTAATTAATCAATGGATTAACGACCAAATCAAAACAGAAATCAAAGAATATATGGAGACTAATGACAACAACAACACAAAGCCACAACTTCTGTGGGACGCAGCAAAGGCAGTTCTAAGAGGAAAGTATATTGCAATCCAGGCCTATTTAAAGAAGAAGAACATTCCCAAATGAATAGTCTAAAGACACAATTACTGAAATTGGAAAAAGAAGAACAAATGAGGCCCAAAGTCACCAGAAGGAGGGACATAATAAAGATTAGAGAAGAAATAAATAAAATTGAGAAGAATAAAACAATAGAAAAAATCAATAAAACCAAGAGCTGGTTCTTTGAAAAAATAAACAAAATAGATAAACCCCTAGCCAGACTCATTAAGAGAAAAAGAGAATCTACACACATAAACACAATCAGAAATGAGAAAGGAAAAATCACGACGGACCCCACAGAAATACAAAGAATCATAAGAGAATATTATGAGAATCTATATGCTAACAAGCTGGAAAACATAGAAGAAATGGACAACTTCTTAGAAAAATACAACCTTCCAACACTGACCAAGCAAGAAACAGAAAAACTAAACAGACCAATCACCATGGCTGAAATCGAATTGGTAAACAAAAAACTACCCAAGAACAAAACCCCCAGGCCTGATGGATTCACCTCTGAATTCTACCAGACATATAGAGAAGAAATAACACCGATTCTCCTTAAAGTTTTCCAAAAAATAGAAGAGGAGGGAATACTTCCAAACTCATTCTATGAAGCCAGCATCACTCTAATACCAAAACCTGTCAAAGACCTCACCAAAAAAGAAAATTACAGACCAATATCCCTGATGAACGTAGATGCAAAAATACTCAACAAAATATTAGCAAACCGAATTCAAAAATACATCAAGAGGATCATACACCATGATCAAGTGGGATTCATCCCAGGGATGCAAGGATGGTACAACATTGGAAAATCCATCAACATCATCCACCACATCAACAAAAAGAAGAACAAAAACCACATGATCATCTCCATAGATGCTGAAAAAGCATTTGACAAAATTCAGCATCCATTCCTGATTAAAACTCTCAATAAAATGGGTATAGATGGCAAGTACCTCAACATCATAAAGGCCATATATGACAAACCCACAGCTAACATCATACTGAACGGCGAGACGCTGAAAGCTTTTCATCTAAGATCGGGAACAAGACAGGAATGCCCACTCTCTCCACTGTTATTCAGCATAGTACTGGAGGTCCTAGCCACAACAATCAGACAAAACAAAGACATACAAGGCATCCAGATTGGTAAAGAAGAAGTCAAATTGTCACTATTTGCAGATGACATGATACTGTACATAAAAAACCCTAAAGATTCCATTCCAAAACTACTAGAACTAATATCTGAATTCAGCAAAGTTGCAGGATACAAAATTAACACACAGAAATCTGTTGCTTTCCTATACACTAATGATGAACTAACAGAAAGAGAAATCAGAAAAACAATTCCATTCACAATTGCATCAAAAAGAATAAAATACCTAGGAATAAACCTAACGAAGGAAGTGAAAGTCCTGTACTCTGAAAACGACAAGAAACTCCTAAGAGAAATTAAAGAGGACACTAACAAATGGAAATGCATCCCATGCTCTTGGCTAGGAAGAATAAATATTGTCAAAATGGCTATACTACCTAAAGCAATCTACAGATTCAATGCAATCCCTATCAAACTACCAACAGCTTTCTTCAATGAACTGGAACAAATAATTCTAAAATTCATATGGAACCACAAAATACCCCGAATAGCCAAAGCAATCCTGAGAAGGAGGAATAAAACAGGGGGAATTACACTCCCTGACTTCAAGCTCTACTACAAAGCCACAGTAATCAAGACAATTTGGTATTGGCACAAAAACAGACCCACAGACCAGTGGAACAGAATAGAAAATCCAAACATTAACCCAAACATATACAGTCAATTAATATTTGATAAAAGTGCCTTGGATATACAATGGGGAGATGACAGCCTCTTCAGCAGCTGGTGTTGGAAAAACTGGACAGCTACATGTAAGAGAATGAAACTGGACTACTGTCTAGCCCCATACACAAAGGTAAACTCAAGGTGGATCAAAGACCTGAATGTAAGTCATGAAACCATAAAACTCTTAGAAAAAAACATAGGTAAAAATCTCTTGGACATAAACATGAGCAACTTCTTCATGAACATATCTCCCCGGGCAAGGGAAACAAAAGCAAAAATGAACAAGTGGGACTATATCAAGCTGCAAAGCTTCTGTACAGCAAAGGACACCATCAGTAGAACAAAAAGACATCCTACAGTATGGGAGAATATATTCATAAAAAACGTATCTGATAAAGGGTTGACATCCAAAATATATAAAGAACTCATGCACCTTAACAAACAGAAAGCAAATAATCCAATTAAGAAATGGGCAGAGGACATGAATAGACACTTCTCCAAAGAAGAAATTCAGATGGCCAACAGGCACATGAAAAGATGCTCCACATCGCTAATCATCAGAGAAATGCAGATTAAAACCACAATGAGATATCACCTCACACCAGTGAGGATGGCCAACATCCAAAACACAAACAACAACAAATGTTGGCGAGGATGTGGAGAAAAGGGAACCCTCCTGCACTGCTGGTGGGACTGCAAATTAGTTCAACCTTTGTGGAAAGCAGTATGGAGGTTCCTCAAAAAACTCAAAATAGAAATACCATTTGACCCAGGAATTCCACTCCTAGGAATTTACCCTAAGAATGCAGCAGCCCAATTTGAAAAGGACAGATGCACCCCTATGTTTATTGCAGCACTATTTACAATAACCAAGAAATGGAAGCAACCTAAGTGTCCATTAGTAGATGAATGGATAAAGAAGATGTGGTACATATACACAATGGAATATTATTCAGCCATAAGAAGAAAAGAAATCCTACCATTTGCAACAACATGGACGGAGCTAGAGGGTATTATGCTCAGTGAAATAAGCCATGCCAAAAAAGACAAGTATCAAATGATTTCACTCATATGTGGAGTATAAGAACTAAGGAAAAAAAATACTGAAGGAACAAAACAGCAGCAGACTCACAGAACCCAAGAACGGACTAATAGTTACCAAAGGGAAAGGGACTGGGGAAAATGGGCGGGAAGGGAGGGATAAGAGGGAAAAAGGGGCATTACGATTAGCAGATGTAATGTTGGGGGGGCACGGGGAGGGCAGTACAACTCAGAGAAGACAAGTAGTGATTCTATAGCATCTCACTACGCTGATGGACAGTGACTGTAATGGGGTTGGTGGAGGGTCCCTGATGAAGGGGTAGTTTAATAACTGTAATATTGCACATGTAATTGTAGATTAATGATAATAAAATAAATTATATTAAAAAAAACATCAAAAAAAATAAGTCTCTTTACATCTTCTAGTCAGTATTCACTCATTTGGGACCAGACTATATTTGCTTCATAAACATAATATTTTCACACTTATCAGAATAAAATATAACATTTCTAACATCCTGAGGTATTAAGGGCTTATTCTCAGGTGACTTCTCAGTTAAATATTATTTTCTGGAAGCGTATTGTCCCTATCTCCCTCCCTACTGCTTCCAAGTGTGGAAGCCTCCAAACTCCTGTTTATACTATAGAACCCAGTCTACAACTGGCTGTAACACATGAGACCCCTGACCCAAGCCAGAGAGGTTCTTTCTCCTGGAAAGTGGAAGTAAGTGGCAGAAATGCAGCTCAGTCTCTTCTGGTTACTAGTTCTGAGAGTGTATGTGAGTGAATATACTGTCATATCGCAACTCCATGTAGCTAGCTGGTGTTCTCACAATATTTATTTTAGCACTAGTGAGAATAAGGCACAGGTAATGCCATGATAATATGAAATGACACAAAAGAGGAGCCTGATACACAAAGTTAACAGAATTATGAGTTGCCACACTCATCTATCAACTAGGGAAGAAATGGGTGTTTAGGGAAGGTGATTAACATATAAAATACATAAATACTCACATGACTCAAACCAAAAACACAAATAACCCAATAAATAAATGGGCAGAGTACCTGAGCAGACATTTTTCCAAAGAAGAAAAACAGATGGCCAACAGGCACATGAAAAGATGCTCCACATCACTAATCATCAGGGAAATGCAAATCAAAACCACAGTGGGATACAACCTCACACCAGGCAGAATGGCCACCATCCAAAAGACAAAAAACAACAAGTGTTGGCGAGGATGTGGAGAAAAGGGAACCCTCCTGCACTGTTGTTGAGAATGTAAATTGGTGCAGCCACTGTGTAAAGCAGTATGAAGATTCCTCAAAACACTAAAAATAGAAATACCATATGACCCAGTAATTCCATTTCTCTTCTAGTAATTTACCTGAAGAAAACAATCTCTGATTTGAAAAGATATATGCATCCCTATATTTATTGCTACATTATTTACAATAGTCAAGATATGGAAGTGTCTGTCAATAGATGAATGGATTAGAAAATGTGGAATAGATACACAAGGGAATGTTATTCAACCATAAAAAAGAAAGAAATCCTGACATTTGGGATAACATGGATAGACCTAAAGGGTATTAAGCTAAGTGAAATAAGCAGGGTAGATAAAGATAAATACTATATGATTTCACTTACGTGTGGAATCTAACAACAAAACAAAATGAACCCAACAGAACAGTAGTAGGCTCATAGAGAGAAGTGACTGGTGGTTACTATAGGGGAGGGTTTGGAGAAGGTGGGTTACAGGGCGATAAAGAGGCACAAAATTTCAATCATAAGTCTGTCATGAGGATTGAAGTGCTGCATGGAGAATATAGTCAATTGTTCTGTAACATCTTTCTATGGTGACAGATAGTCACTATACTAGTTGGGGTGAGGATTTAATAATGTATACAATAACTGTTGAATCACTGTATTGTATACTTGAAGCCACTATAATATTGTATATCAACTAAATTTATATAAAAATTAATTAATTAATTAATTAATTTAAAAAATGCCCAGCAGTCAGGTTGCACTCTATGCCAATTCAATCAGAATCCTAGGGTGAGGCTCAGGCACGAGTAGTTTAAAATCTCCTCAGGTGTTCCCAGTGAGCAATCAACAGTGGGAACCGTTAAGCTACAGTTTGGTTTGGTCCAGGACAGTCAGCATCAGCGTCGGCTGGGAACATGTTAGAACGGTACATTCTCAGGCCTCATCTCAGACCCGCTAAGCCAGTAACTCTCAGGGTAGGTCATCTGAGGATTCTTATGCACACTCAGGTTTCAGAACCACTAGATATCTAGTCCTCTTTCTATCCTCTTGACAAACTAATTGACTATCTGTGGGGAAAATTGAAGTGCCTATGGCCAGGATCCTCACCTGAACCTAAACTACTTGATGATGTAACTGGCTTGGTGCTAGGCTACTGCTACCATGCGCACAAGCAATAAGCTATTATTGACTGAGTCACTGTATAAAGAGCTCTTCCCAGTGCTCTGGGCAGAGGTGGAGACAAAGGAGGATTACAGACGTACAGACCTGCAGACTGTTGGATGCAGAGATAATTCTAATGCTCAACCTATCACCGGGAGAATATGCTGGGTAATAAACCCTTTCACCCCAAGAACATTCCATTGTCGTTCCTTGGTCTCACTGAATCCATAGTGAACTTGCCTCGGGCCAAAACCCATTGGCAAGACAATTGGCAATGTCGCCAGGATTCACTGTTGACCAAGGAAAACAACAGGCTGCCCTTACGGGAGGGGTGCTTCAGCGGGCTGCCCCTGTGAATGGGGAGACAGTTGACTGTCCCCCAGTGGGTATGTGGTCTGAGGTGGCTTGCTTTCTAGAGGGCTGGGCCCCACCCCAGGACTGGAGGCAGGTGGAGGTGACACCTGACACAGTGGGGGTGGCCCTTGGTATAGTAAGTAGGTCCTTTCAGAACCAGAGGGCCCGTGAGGCAGCGGGAACTGTGGGTTGGCTGCTTCTCACAGATGAGAAGAGAGTGCTTCTGAATGAGACACAAGAAATGGCAGCACAAGAAGGCGAGCTGCGAACTGCTGTGGATTCATTGAAGACTGAAATGTCATTGATACGAGAGGAGGCAGCACAAGAGCGCTGGCTGCGAGGTGACGTGAAGGAAATCAAAGATTTCTTAAAAAATGAAATGGTGTACTTCCGGGAAGATGGCGGTGTGAGCAGGGCGGCAGAAATCTCCTCCCAACACTATATTTATCTACGAAAACACAGAAAATACATCTATTCCTAAAAGAGAGACGAGAATACACAGGAAAGCGCACAGCATGCAGCTACACCCGAGAGCACTCGGCACCCCAAGAGGCGGGTAAGATACAGAGCCGAGACCCGGCGGGACCCGAGCCCTCCCCCACCCCAGCGCACCGGCGGGAGGAGAGGATTCAGAGCCAGTAGGGAGTGGAAGTACACCCCGCGAAGTACCCAGCCACGGTGATCTGCGCAGGGAGCGCTGACCCACATTGCGCAGTGCAGCGGAGATTGGAGAGACAGAGGGGCAGGATCTGAGTGCGGAACGCGCCAGGGTGCTTGCAGCTGGCTCCCGGGAAGGAAAAAAAAAAAAGCGTGCGCTTTCTTCAGCGATCTTAAAGAGACAGGGGCCCAGCGGTGGAGCCGGATCGCCCCGGCACACTCAGCCCAGCAGGCTGGGAGTCCTGGGGAGTTTCAGACGCCTTACCTGGCGACTGAGGAAGCGTAGCCATACTTAACACTTCTCACTGAGATCAACAGCCTCCTACTCGTTCCCACCCCTGCCAGAGCGATAAAGGGCCCTGCGGAGCGGCACAGTCACAGCTGTGGAATAGTGGGGCAACAGCGCCACCTAGAGCATTCCCACAGAATCTACGTCCGGTGGGCATTTTTTTTTTTTTTTTGTTTTGTTTTGTTTTGTTTTTTCTTTTCTTTCTTTTTTTCTTTCTTTCTTTTTTTTCCTTTTTTTTTCTTTTTTTTTTCTTCTCTTTTTAAAGTCTTAAAGAGCCCAGCTGACATACGTGGCAACTATCAGTGACCAATTATACAGCCATGAAAAGACAGAGGAATATGGTTCAGACCAAAATCAACCAGACAACCCCAGAGAGGGAGTCTGAAGGGATGGAAATGCACAGCCTCCCTGAAAAAGAATTCAGAATAAAAGTCATAACCATGCTGATGGACCTACAGAGAAATGTGCAAGAGCTGAGGGAGGAAGTGAGGGAACTGAGGAAAGACAATACAGAAATCAGACAAGCGATCGACGGGCTTAACAGCAGAATGGATGAGATGCAAGAGACTGTTAATGGAATAGAAATCAGAGAACAGGAGTACAGAGCAGCTGAGGCAGAGAGAGATAAAAGGATTTCTAGGAATGAAAGAATATTAAGAGAACTGTGTGACCAATCCAAACGGAACAATATTCGCATTATAGGAGTACCAGAGGAAGAAGAGAGAGAAAAAGGGATAGAAAGTGTCTTTGAAGAAATAATTGCTGAAAACTTTCCCTCGCTGGGGAAGGAAGTAGTCTCGCAGTCCACCGAAGCTCATAGATCTCCCAACACAAGGGACCCAAGGAAGACAACACCAAGACACATAATAATTAAGATGGCAAGATCAAAGATAAAGACAGGGTATTAAAGGCAGCTAGAGAGAGAAAAAAGATCACCTACAAAGGAAAACCCATCAGACTATCATCAGACTTCTCAACAGAAACCTTACAGGCCAGAAGAGAATGGCATGATATATTTAACGTTATGAAACAGAAGGGCCTCGAACCAAGAATATTGTATCCAGCACGATTATCATTTAAATATGATGGAGGGATTAAACAATTTCCAGATAAACGAAAGTTAAGAGAGTTTGCCTCTCATAAACCACCACTACAGGATATCTTAAATGGACTGCTCTAGATGGAAGCACACCTCAGGCTAAAAAGATCTCACTAGAGAAAAAAAAAATCATAGCAAAGAAAGCAGACCATCCAAATACTAACTAAAGGCAAAGAATAAAACACCTATTATAGAAAGAATGGAGGAGGAGGAATAAGAAGGGAGAGAAAGAAAGAAACATCAGACTGTGTTTACAATAACTTAACAAGAAAGTTAAGTTAGATTGTTAGATAGTAAAGAAGCAACCCTTGAACCCTTGGTAACCACGAATCTAAAGCCAGCAATGGCAATAAGTACATACCTATCAATAATCACCCTAAATGTAAATGGACTGAATGCACCAATCAAAAGACACAGAGTAACAGAATGGATAAAAAAGCAAGACCCATCTATATGCTGCCTACAAGAAACTCACCTCAAATCCAAAGATATACACAGACTAAAAGTGAAGGGATGGAAAAAGATATTTCATGCAAACAACAAAGAGAAAAAAGCAGGTGTTGCAGTACTTGTATCAGACAAAATAGACTTCAAAACGAAGAAAGTAGCAAAAGATAAAGAAGGACATTACATAATGATAAAGGGGTCAGTCCAACAAGAAGATATAACCATTATAAATATATATGCACCCAACACAGGAGCGCCAGCATATGTGAGACAAATACTAACAGAATTAAAGGAGGAAATAGACAGCAATGCATTCATCTTAGGAGACTTCAACACACCACTCACTCCAGAGGACAGATCAACCAGACAGAAAATAAGTAAAGACACAGAGGCACTGAACAACACACTAGAACAGATGGACCTAACAGACATCTACAGAACTCTACACCCAAAAGCAACAGGATACACATTCTTCTCAAGTGCACATGGAACATTTTCCAGAATAGACCACATACTAGGCCACAAAAAGAACCTCAGTAATTTCAAAAATATTGAAATCCTACCAACCAACTTCTCAGATCACCAAGGTATAAAACTAGAAATAAATTTTAGAAAGAAATCAAAAAGGCTCACAAATACATGGAGACTTAACAACACTCTCCTAATTAATCAATGGGTTAACGACCAAATCAAAACAGAAATCAAAGAATATATGGAGACTAATGACAACAACAACACAAAGCCACAACTTCTGTGGGACGCAGCAAAGGCAGTTCTAAGAGGAAAGTATATTGCAATCCAGGCCTATTTAAAGAAGGAAGAACATTCCCAAATGAATAGTCTAAAGACACAATTACTGAAATTGGAAAAAGAAGAACAAATGAGGCCCAAAGTCACCAGAAGGAGGGACATAATAAAGATTAGAGAAGAAATAAATAAAATTGAGAAGAATAAAACAATGGAAAAAATCAATAAAACCAAGAGCTGGTTCTTTGAAAAAATAAACAAAATAGATAAACCCCTAGCCAGACTCATTAAGAGAAAAAGAGAATCTACACATAAACACAATCAAAAATGAGAAAGGAAAAATCACGACGGACCCCACAGAAATACAAAGAATCATAAGAGAATATTATGAGAATCTATATGCTAACAAGCTGGAAAACATAGAAGAAATGGACAACTTCTTAGAAAAATACAACCTTCCAAGACTGACCAAGCAAGAAACAGAAAAACTAAACAGACCAATCACCAGTGACGAAATCGAATTGGTAATCAAAAAACTACCCAAGAACAAAACCCCTGGGCCTGATGGATTCACCTCTGAATTCTACCAGACATATAGAGAAGAAATAACACCGATTCTCCTTAAAGTTTTCCAAAAAATAGAAGAGGAGGGAATACTTCCAAACTCATTCTATGAAGCCAGCATCACTCTAATACCAAAACCGGGCAAAGACCTCACCAAAAAAGAAAATTACAGACCAATATCCCTGATGAACGTAGATGCAAAAATACTCAACAAAATATTAGCAAACCGAATTCAAAAATACATCAAGAGGATCATACACCATGATCAAGTGGGATTCATCCCAGGGATGCAAGGATGGTACAACATTCGAAAATCCATCAACATCATCCACCACATCAACAAAAAGAAGAACAAAAACCACATGATCATCTCCATAGATGCTGAAAAAGCATTTGACAAAATTCAGCATCCATTCCTGATTAAAACTCTCAACAAAATGGGTATAGAGGGCAAGTACCTCAACATCATAAAGGCTATATATGACAAACCCACAGCTAACATCATACTTAACGGCGAGACGCTGAAAGCTTTTCATCTAAGATCGGGAACAAGACAAGGATGCCCACTCTCTCCACTGTTATTCAACATAGTACTGGAGGTCCTAGCCACAGCAATCAGACAAAACAAAGACATACAAGGCATCCAGATTGGTAAAGAAGAAGTCAAATTGTCACTATTTGCAGATGACATGATACTGTACATAAAAAACCCTAAAGATTCCATTCCAAAACTACTAGAACTAATATCTGAATTCAGCAAAGTTGCAGGATACAAAATTAACACACAGAAATCTGTTGCTTTCCTATACACTAATGATGAACTAACAGAAAGAGAAATCAGAAAAACAATTCCATTCACAATTGCATCAAAAAGAATAAAATACCTAGGAATAAACCTAACGAAGGAAGTGAAAGACCTGTACTCTGAAAACTACAAGACACTCCTAAGAGAAATTAAAGAGGACACTAACAAATGGAAATGCATCCCATGCTCTTGGCTAGGAAGAATAAATATTGTCAAAATGGCTATACTACCTAAAGCAATCTACAGATTCAATGCAATCCCTATCAAACTACCAACAGCTTTCTTCAATGAACTGGAACAAATAATTCTAAAATTCATATGGAACCACAAAAGACCCCGAATAGCCAAATCAATCCTGAGAAGGAGGAATAAAACAGGGGGAATTACACTCCCTGACTTCAAGCTCTACTACAAAGCCACAATAATCAAGACAATTTGGTATTGGCACAAAAACAGACCCACAGACCAGTGGATCAGAATAGAAAATCCAAACATTAACCCAAACATATACAGTCAATTAATATTTGATTAAAGTGCCTTGGATATACAATGGGGAGATGACAGCCTCTTCAGCAGCTGGTGTTGGAAAAACTGGACAGCTACATGTAAGAGAATGAAACTGGACTACTGTCTAGCCCCATACACAAAGGTAAACTCAAGGTGGATCAAAGACCTGAATGTAAGTCATGAAACCATAAAACTCTTAGAAAAAAACATAGGCAAAAATCTCTTGGACATAAACATGAGCAACTTCTTCATGAACATATCTCCCCGGGCAAGGGAAACAAAAGCAAAAATGAACAAGTGGACTATATCAAGCTGAAAAGCTTCTGTACAGCAAAGGACACCATCAGTAGAACAAAAAGACATCCTACAGTATGGGAGAATATATTCATAAAAAACGTATCTGATAAAGGGTTGACATCCAAAATATATAAAGAACTCATGCACCTTAACAAACAGAAAGCAAATAATCCAATTAAGAAATGGGCAGAGGACATGAATAGACACTTCTCCAAAGAAGAAATTCAGATGGCCAACAGGCACATGAAAAGATGCTCCACATCGCTAATCATCAGAGAAATGCAGATAAAAACCACAATGAGATATCACCTCACACCAGTGAGGATGGCCAACATCCAAAACACAAACAACAACAAATGTTGGCGAGGATGTGGAGAAAAGGGAACCCTCCTACACTGCTGGTGGGACTGCAAATTAGTTCAACCATTGTGGAAAGCAGTATGGAGGTTCCTCAAAAAACTCAAAATAGAAATACCATTTGACCCAGGAATTCCACTCCTAGGAATTTACCCTAAGAATGCAGCAGCCCAATTTGAAAAGGACAGATGCACCCCTATGTTTATTGCAGCACTATTTACAATAGCCAAGAAATGGAAGCAACCTAAGTGTCCATCAGTAGATGAATGGATAAAGAAGATGTGGTACATATACACAATGGAATATTATTCAGCCATAAGAAGAAAACAAATCCTACCATTTGCAACAACATGGATGGAGCTAGAGGGTATTATGCTCAGTGAAATAAGCCAAGCCGAAAAAGACAAGTATCAAATGATTTCACTCATATGTGGAGTATAAGAAGAAAGAAAAAAACTGAAGGAACAAAGCAGCAGCAGACTCACAGAACCCAAGAACGGACTAATAGTTACCAAAGGGAAAGGGACTGGGGAAAATGGGCGGGAAGGGAGGGATAAGAGGGAAAAAGGGGCATTACGATTAGCAGATGTAATGTTGGGGGGGCACGGGGAGGGCAGTACAACTCAGAGAAGACAAGTAGTGATTCTATAGCATCTCACTACGCTGATGGACAGTGACTGTAATGGGGTTGGTGGGGGGGACCTGATGAAGGGGTAGTTTAATAATCGTAATATTGCACATGTAATTGTAAATTAATGATAATAAAATAAATTATATTAAGAAAAACAAAAAAAATATGAAATGGTGTTGCTGAGAGGTACTGTGGAAGAGGTAAAGGCCATAAAGGAAAAGGACCCCTGCAAAAAGCACAAGAAGAGGCAGTGCGAGAACGTGAGCTGCGAGGTCCAGTGAAGGAGGTAAACGATCCCTTACAGAATGAGACAGCAGCGCTGCCGGATGCTCTGAAGGAGGAAAAGGCCATGGAGGAGAAGGACGTACTCCTGAGGGAAGCACAGAAAGAGGTGGCATGAGAACAACAGCTGTGAGGTATTGAGTGAAGGTAAGAGAGCTACTGAAGACGGAGCTAGCATTGCTGCGAGGCACAGTAGAAAAGCTAAAGGATGTAGCAGAGGAGGCACTCGGGGGAGGGGAGAGAAAGGTGCCATCAGCCCAGGAAATGGAGGAGCTGGGGAAGGAGAAAGGGGTGGTGCCGGCAGCACTGACCCCTCCTCTTGAAAGCATGCCCAGTGGTTGTAAAGAAAATAAAGACAGCACCTGAGGGTTCCCCCAGGAGAGGTGCAGCCCTGTCCCCAGGTCAGGAGCACTCTATGCTTCGCCCCTAAACTCAGGCAGAGCTCGTGGATTTGGGCTCCTGGTTTTGGCAGAGCCCTCGGAGTCAATATCAGCTTGGCTCCTGCATCTGTGGGATTTAGGGATGGATGGAATTGTTGAAGTTTTCCAAGAGTATCATGGGATTCTTAGTCATCTGTAATCCTGCCCAGCTGTTCTGCAGTGCATTGTCCATGCCATGTAAGGCCACAGTGGCTCAGCTATGGGTCATTTCTCCAAAGAATCCCTGGGAGAATGTGTGCTTAATGCACATGTCATGATCCCTTTCTGAGGGCGTGCAATTTTGTTTCTAATCACTGCATTCAAACAGACTATTGTAGAGTGGTTCATGATGTTTTTAATTTGTTGGGGGGTTTTAAGCTATTTAAAAAAGGCTCTTAAGCAAATCACCACACTTGCTGAGGCCTCGGCTTGCACTAATGCCCAGATTTGCAGTCCAGTCACCCTGGCCCCTGACAATGTTGCTCACACACTCCTAGTTCCCCGCACACCTCGGTGCACAAACACCACAAGTCTTGCTGGTTTTTGTTTCCTTTTCATCACTCATACCATCCTTCCTCTACATCCAACCAAACCATATTTACCTCTCAAGGTGAATTTGTTCATTCATTCATCAAGTCTTTATTGGGTGCCTTTTAAGTGCCAGGCACCATCCTGGACAGTGTTAGTACAGGGGGAAACAAATAGGGAAGCCCACGCCATTCCTCTTGGAGACATAGGTGAGTGCATGGGCCATCATTACCCTTCCTGGTGAGGATACAGAGGGAGAGATCCAGTACTAGGAGAATACACAGTTACCTTGCCCAGCTCTAGGGAGTTTATGGAAGGTGTTCCCAAGCAGGTGAGAGGCAACCCAGAAGAATGAATAGGAGGCAGAGAGGGGAAGAGATTCCTTGCAGTGAGAAGAGATTAGGCTGGAAAGGTAAGCAAAGGTCAGCTTTTGCAGAGGCTTTTAAGACCTGGAAGGAGTTTGCACTCTTACATAAAGACACTGACAGGAGAGTATTAAGGGACCTGGTGTGAATCCCATTTTTTCCTTGAAGTCGTCTCCAATTATTTAAATCCCAAGTGATTTTCTTTCCTTCTTTGATTGCCAAAGCAATTACTGGCTCTACTTAGCAGCCTTACTCCAAATTCATGTGGTCATTCTCTGCTGTTGGTTCTCAACATTTTGTGCTCACCGCACTCCTTCAAGTATTATACTTTTGACTTGAATGTCCAGAATCCACAATGCATTTACTTAAAAGTTCCCTATATCTATAGTGTAATTGTTCCTCCAGTGAAACGATGTCATTTAATACCACCCTTCTGGCCTCTTATGTGCCTTAACTGTGCTGTACGACCTCAGTGACCACTTGGACATTAAATGCACACGAAAAGTGAATGTACACCCAATGGTAACATAAAATATACACTGATCAAAATTATGTGGAATACCAATGAAGGGACAAGTTTCCCTGGTGACTGGTGTTCAAGGACAACCAATGTTCTAGAATGTTACCTAACTCTAGAAACCTTGACTAACTCCTCAAAGACGAAGGTAGTTACATATATATGTATTTCAATTCCTCACAATTCTTAATATGGTTCTCAATGTAGCATAAAGATTTACTTGAATTTTACATTAATTTTCATGACTTGGTTTACTCTTTTTAAATTATGAAATATGTCAGGCATCCAGAAATGTATAAAAAATAATATAAGGAACACTCATATTTCCATCACCCAGCTTAAGGAATAAAACACCGTAATGACAACTGGACCCTTTCTTTACCCCTCCTCACTGAAAGATACTGCTTGTCTTGAATCTGGTATTACCATCCCCAAATATGCTTTTACTGCAGCTGTAGGTATTCACAAACAATACATGATATTACTTCTCAGATTTTAAAATGTTATATAAATCATGTCATAATGTAGCCTTCTGCAACTCTTTGGCTAAATTTTATCTTTGAGATTTGTCCATTCATTTATAGATGCAGCTCTGGCTTATCAATTGCACTGCTGCATCATATTCCACTGTAGGAACACACTCATTTAGGACACGCGGTTGGTTCCAACTCTTCACTAAAGCACACAATACTGTAGTGGGTGTATTTGCATTTGGTTCCTTGTGTGCATGTGTGAGAGCTTCTGGAGGCACCCATACAGTGGTGGGATTGCTGGGTGGCAGGGCACGTGCTTCATCAGCCTAATTAGATGCTACTCAAAGGGGGGCCCATTTACACTCCCGTCAGGAGTATGCGCGTTCCTCTGGCTTCACACTCTTGATGACCCATGTTACTTTCATACTGAGAGATTGATGCATTCATACATATTTACATACTTACACACACACATCCCCCAGGATTCTTAGGGAAAAACAAAACTTTATTAAATGCGTTTGCTTTAGAACTTCCCAGAAAGCAACAAATGGCTACTTAAAAATTTTTGAGAGCCTAGAATTAATTGATTGAATTATTTTGAAATCATTCAAACAAGAATAATGTTAAGAAAAATTATGTGAAAAAAGTACAAAATTTTCTCTAGTCTTATCCCATTAAAATAGTCACTTTCAAAATATATGATTATATTCATTGACTTGGTAATTTATTGTTGCCTTAACCAAACTGAATGATGTTTAAAATGAATTCACTCTTGGCTTATTTTACGTGTTATATGCATTTTCTAAAAATGTCTGATCCTGTATACTGGTGTTCCAGTGGATCTGAGTTAACAGTTAAATAAAAATCGACAGAACAAGCTTCCAGGTCAGACTCGCTTTTATTTTAGAACTTGTCTCTTGCTACATTGTAACTCCCAAGAGAAACTCTGGCCATCAAGAGTATTCATGCTTCTGTTTTTTATTTTCTTTTGCAGTAAAAATCAAGTACACAGAAAGCAAAGCACGTGAGAACATAAAGCAAATGATCACAGAACAAAATAGCAGTTGATAAAATTATCCTCATCTCACTTTTTCTCTCTCACAAGCTCATTCTTCTGTGAACATCCTGGTGCAGAGCCAGCATCGACAATGGTGACAGCCACATGACAGGTGCGTTTTCTGGGGACTCTGCCGGGTGCGCAGTAGGTTCGGGCCAGAACTGAAGACATGGGCATGGATTTCTAGTTCTAAGAATAGGAGACATTCCTAGTAAATTCGAATTGTGCTTTTCACTTGAGTCTAATTTGAGATATAGGTGTGATGAAAATTATAACAAAAATCTTCTTTAGACAAATACATCATCAGAATTGATGCCTGGACAGTATAGAGTTGTCAAAGGAAAGATTCAGTTAATTCTTCAAGGTCAGCTGTCCCTTCCTCAGTAGAAACGAAATCGTCCCTCAGGTCTGCTCACTGACATCTTCACTTAGAAAAGTCTTTCCCCCGAATGTGAAACAGCACAAAATACTAGCCAACTGTTTTCATGAAAAATTGCTGCCACTCTACCTCTAATGGACGATTTATGCTTTCTGGTTAGAACCACCTGGAATTACACATGCAAACAGAGATGTCTTATTTTCTGCTATGATCATCTTGTATCCTCACCACCTGTAAAACATAAAAATATGCATTGCTCTTAATGTCATTGGATTTGTTAGAAATGTTCCCTCTGCTCCTTTTTATGCCACATATGAAACAAACACATGTAGTTCTGCCATTTTCAATAGTCAAAATAAAAGGGTGATATGATAATGGATATAAATGAGCAGCATTTAAGTAGAACTATAGATACACTTCTTCCTAGGAAAAATCGGGGCAGACCATGGCCTGGAATTCCATGCTCGTTGCACTTAGTGGCTGGTGTCATTGATGCAGAGCTAAAAGGACTTTGCCCAAACTCCCTTCCATCTTTCTTTTAGAGTTAATCTCTAGGACAACATTCTTTCCCCTCCAATCCCGCCTCCCCCATGTGAGCTTCAGTTGCTGTCCAGCCGTGGAAGTGGCTTTAACCAAATGCAACATGAGTGCCTGGAAGTTTATGGCCCTCCCTGGGACAGCCCTTGACCAATCAATGACCCAAGAGGGAGAAAGAAACTTCTTTGCCCAAGATCAGGACTATTCTGCAGTGTAACTCACATGCCAGAGTGCCTGGAAGGGGAAGCAGAAGCTACGCTCTCTGGCTCTTTGCTGGAGATGGCCTGGTTCAGCTTCCACTGCTCCCTGTCTTGCTTCCTCCACTCTGGTTCTCCTGCGAGTGCCAACTCCATAAATCACATGCACATGGCCTCCACCTCAGGGCTGGCCTCGAGGAACCTGACCCAAGACAGTTTCTGAGCGATGACCCCACCTACTTATCTTCAGACACCTTTGCTTACACACTCACCTCAAAGGAAAAAATCATGTACTCTTGCTTTGCATAGTAAATTAGTAAAGCTAATTAATAATAGCACATCTATATTTTTCTTTGTAATTTTAAATGATTGAAAAGGATGTCGTTTGTGAGATATTTAAAAATAAAACTTCTCCAAAAATTAAACTTCTGCATTTTTCTTTTAATTTACCCAGTAGGATGTAAATTCATAGTGATTCTATAGCACTACTATCCATTTAAGATATATGTAAACATGCTCATGGTTAAAAGTGAGATATTTTGTAGTGTTCATTTCTTTCCCTAAACATGTACTTCCATTCCACTTCCCCCACAGAATTTCCTTGTAAATATATTTATGTGATTAAAAATCTTATTATTTGCCTGATTGCTGCAGCAAATATATGTGTATCTAAATGTATGTTTTAAATTTTCTATGAATATAATGTCTACATATTAACAGTTTTTCTGTGGATTACCATAAGAATTTATCAAAACAGTATGTATATTTAAATTTTAGTTACTTTATAAAAACAAAAAGTAAACATTTTGATTGGAAATGCATTTCTTAGTGAGATGGAGAGTTTTCCCTATTATTTTTATTTATTACAATTCATTGTTAGAGTAGGCAGAGTTTAATATCAATTCTATTAATATTTATTGTTAGAGACTTAAGCACTGATAAATATTGTTTACATAGATGGGTTTTGAAGGAGTTTTACTATAGCAATGTCAAACATTTGAATTCTCTCTGAGTTATATGCCAAAAACCACCCCAGTAATCTTTCAAAAGATTTTACAAAACAATATTATCCAGTTATTAGATGACATTTTATCACTTCTGGCAACTGTACCCAAAAATACTACCAAACTTAACAAATACCACCCTTTCACTCAGAGGCACAGTGTTTAATTTGAGAAACTAAATATGGTTAGAAATGTTAATATTGCTAAATTAAGTACACTTGACACATGTACTATTACTATATTTTTTGATAAAATAATATTTCTCATCATCTGTTTTATATATTTTTTTCTTCAGAATTGTGAAGCTGCCACTTAGCTCATTTACTTTATGGGACATATCCCCATATAGCCCTGCTGGCAAGACTAGTCCTTACTACAAACCCAATCAACACCTCTGCCTTAGAAAGTCTGATTCTGTCGTCCAACTGACGTGTTGCCGAGGGTCTCTGTGATGCCGTCTTACTTATAATTCCATTCAGAGGTAGGTACGTGATTAAGGATCTTGCTATTAATTTTTTGGCTTGCTTCCCATCAATATTTCTCCTTTATGCTCTTTGCTTTGTTTTCAAGGAATTCTCACTCTTTTGACAAGAGTTGGGAGATGGAACATCAGACTATTATATAACATTTGTTATCATTCCTATCATCTGCCTTCTGTAATATACCTGAACTCAGAACATCCCAGCATGAGCTCGAACACCCCGTTTGTACACGCATGCTCATGCCTCCTTTAGCAGAAACATGAACAGGGTGGGCGATCTGAAGCCTTACTGACTTAGAGGAGGCCTACAGATCCAATATTTGAACTGACTCCCTGTTTGATAACACACAGCCTGACTGCACCCGATGCCTCCCTAGGAGGGTTTCACATCTGGCCAAAGCACCATAAGCAGATTCAGGATGGCTGAGAAATATGCCATTTTGGGGGTGAAGTCAGGGACATTTGTAAAGGGGGTGCAGGAAAGGAGACCCTCCATGATTCAGTAGACACAAACATCCCAGGTAGACAGAGCCCTTTAAAAGACCAGTGTTTAAAAACCCGAACACTGGGAAGTCTTCATACGTCCCAAGCAGGAAAAACACGGCCTTACCCAAGCTTTTCATTAGACAGTAAGAAATCTGGGGACCAGGGCAATCAAGCTTTTTGAGATCACAAACCTAGTTAATCACGCAACCAAAATTAGTATTGGGATGTTCTCATTCCCAGGCTGGTCGTCTTTCCACCGTGGCCATCGGCTCTAATATCGTTTGTCCTCTTCATCACTTTAATAGCTGACCTTTGTTAAGCTTTTACTCCATGCAAAGTGCTGTTTGAAGTGATAGGGAAAGTTTACAAGGACAGCAGTTTACAAGGACAGCAGTCTAGCCCAGGCGGCTCCCCTCCGTGTCCTCCTCCCCTTCACTCCCCGCTCTGCCAGGCACTCACTCCCTAAACTCACTCCCCCTTCCCTGCTCGCTTGCTGTGCACGTAGGAATGTTACAGATACAGAAGCAGAAAGATGTATATTGCTCCCTTTGCCTTTGTTCAGGGCTCAGACCTTGGGAGATTACTCTCCTCTGAGCCCGCTGGTATGAAATAAAGCCTCAACACTCCAAGACCTCCGAGTGCATGCTTGGTTCTTCCGTTAGTGATCCAGTCCAGGTTTTTTCAGTATTTTCCGTAACAGAAGCACTTTACATTCATTTACTGATCACATGAGCCTACATATAGATGGATAAATGGAAGATCAGAGAGGTAAAGTGACCCAAGATCACATGACCAGTAAATGCAAATCCATGTTCGAACCCTGGATGCACCATTTCGACTACTGTTTCCCCAAGTAGTTTCTAAAAAAACACTAGCCCAATAAAATGTTCCCTAATACAAGATTCTGTGGTCACATTGGTTCAACTAATAGCTCCTCTTTCAGAATCACCACGAACATTAGGTCATTAAAGGCACTGAGAAGCCCTGCATAAAGGACACCTACTTCTCTCTGTTTTATAGAAAAATTATTTTTTCCCAAATACCTATCAATATCTAGTGAAGAACTACCATTAAAGAATTTAGGCTCAATATCTATAACTGTAGGTCAGTAGTTCTCAAACTCTAGCACGCATCAAAAATCATCCAACTCTGGAGTTTCTGAATCAGCAGCTGAGATCTATGAATCTGCATTTCAGTGAGTTCCCTAGATAATGCTGAGGTTGCTGGTCCAGGGACCACATTTTGAGAAACACCACACTTGATATTGGAAAAATGAAGACTAAGAAACAAGCCCTGAGTTGACATAATGAGAAAAGAAATACTGTTACACTTTTTAAAATCCACATTCAAATCTTGCAAATACACATCATAATGAGCAAACAGAAAATATGTACATTAAATTGACAGACAAAATGAAAATATCAGAAAAATGGGCAGGTGGAAAGAAAAGCCTGTTCACTGCGGGAAGTGAAAGATAAGCAAAGTAATATAAAGGCTGATCATTCTTCATAGTGGACTTCTATTTTTAATTGTCAAATATATTACCCAGCTTAGATAATTCATGTAAGGATAACACTAGCTAATTATTTGCCAGGCACAGTATGTATTCTGAGCTCCAGACATATTACCTCCAAACTTTCAACAATCCAGAGAGAGGTTTTATTGTCTTCTTTTCATGGACTAAATTCAAGGTGAACTTGTGTCCTATAAACATTATTACAGAATAGGAATCATTGTGACAAAATAGTATTGGACTAATGCTGTGAATATTTTTTGGTAAGAAGTTTCCAATGCTGTGGCTTCCATTTCCTTATCCAGAGGGGTATTTACAGAGTCTTTAAAATTCTGCCTTGACCGTTGTCTGCTTTTAGCACTTATAAGATAAAGAAGTTACACTGTTGCCGGAGCCTGCCTGCTGGAGTGGAACAGGTCCTGAGTGGGGGTGTCAGGCTGTATATACAAAATAACAGGAGGACAGACTGTCTGGTGCAGAATGCCGACGAGGCTTTAATGTATACGACTTTTATACAGGAGTAAAGGAGAAATAGAGGTTAAGTTACTATAGTTAAAGGTAAATCTTAATGACTAGCTAGAGGGTATAGAACAAAGAAATCTGAAAACACTGGGGATAACATTCCAGGCCGCTCTCGTCATGATTCCGGTAGGCGATAAATCAGTGTAAAAGGAGAAAAGGTCAAGGAACAGGTAAAATGGTGAACAAATCCAAAATGGCTGTACTTCTGCTCAGTATGCTTCTGGCATAGGCACCCACACACTGTCCTCTGGCCTGCATGGTTTTTGATGAGAAATCTACAGTTATTTGAATAATTGTTCATGTCTTACATAACACATAGTTTTTCTCTGGCTGCTTCAAGATTTTTATCTTTTGTTTCTGTCAGTTTGTGATGTGTCTAAGCAGAGTTTCCTCTGAGTTTTTAAAACCTGTAAAGTTAAATCTTTTACCAATTTGGGGAGTTTTGGGCCATTATGTCCTCAATTTTTTTTCTGAATAAATCTAACTTTGCTTTCCTTCTAGAATACTAATAAAACAAATATTAGACCTTTCCATACTGTTCGACAAGTGTCTGAGGCTCTGTTCATTTTTAAAAAGCCCTTTTCTCTCTTCAGAGTATGTAATATCTATAAGTTTACTGACTTTTCCTCTGTTATCTTCAGTCTGCTACTGAGCCTATCTGGTGAATTTTTTAAATTTCAGACATTGTATTTTTTTATTTCTAGAATTTTCCTTTGGTTCTTTTTATAAAATCTCTATTTCTCTGCTGCAAATGTCTATCTTTCTGTTCATATCAAGTTGTTTGCCTTTATTTCAGGAAATACAGTTTTAACAGCTGTTTTAATATATTTGTTTAATAATCAAAACGTGAGTCAACTTGAGGTTGGCATCTGTTGTCTTTTCCTTTGAGAATAGTTTGCATCTGCCGGTTCTCTGTGTGTTGCATACTTCTGGATTTTATCCTGAACATTTTGACTATGATGCTGTATAGACTCTGAGTCCTATTACCATTTTCTGTAGAATTTTAATGTCTCTTCAGCAGACAATCAATCCAGTAGGTTCAGAATTCAACCTTCTGCAGGCAGTGGTTCCATCTCAATTTAATGCCCAAAGCCTCTGATATCTTGTTGTGGGTTTTTCTCATCCACGCACAGCTTAGGGGGCAGCTGGGACTTAGGCAGTTCCCATAATTAGAATTAGAGGATACCCCAGCTTCTCTGTGAGGCGACCCCACGCACTTGCCAATAGGTCCCCTTTTCCTGGTTCCTCTGGCAGAAAGACAGGCTTTCTCTTTAATTTTATCTGTTTAGCCTTCAATCAGCTCCACTTTCAGAACAAAACCACAAGGGAAAAGAGGGGGTTGAAAATGGAGATATCTTCCATCATCTTTGAAAAACAGGGGCCCCTTTTCCTAGGTTTTCTACCCATAAATATAGGGCTTTTACTGAGTCTTAGCCACCTGCTCCCCTGCCACCATATAGGTCCTGCCCTCAGCACAGAGCCCCAAAAGAAAAAAGAAAATAGGAAACTCATGCCCCCTCACAATGTATCTGCTTTTGTGTAGGACCCAGGTAATTGCTTTTTGTATTTTGTCCAGAGTTTTAAGTTATAATCGGTGGGAGGGACAGTAAGGTGGGCTTCCTCCAACTTGAAGTGAAAGTAGGCTCCATCCATCCTGACCAGAACCAGGTATTTCATTATATTTATATTTGATTTCTTATCCTCTTCCTCCTTTCTGATTTTTTTCATAATCCTCTCTCCTCACCTTTCTTGTTTTCCATCATTATGCTGATTTTGTTTTATATACATCTCATGTACTAACTGTATCTACAACTATACCAATATATATATAGCATATATGTATATATATGAAGTGTACATATGTTCTATATACATATATAGTCTTTTACATAGTGCACACATGTACAGCATTTCATTGTTACCTGTACTACTATTTATCATACCTGCTGTTAGGCATTTTTGTTCCTACTTTGGGGCTGCTACAAATAGTGCTATTATGAACATCTGAAACATGGCTTTTGATGAATATATATTTTTCTTATGAGTCTGTACATTGGAGTAAGATTGCTGAGTCATAGGATATGCATATTTTCAGCTTTAGTAGGTACCTAGGAATATTTGTTTTAAAATAGTTTCCCACATAATTCTCTATACAGCAAAGACTGTAAATAGGTGCCCCAGAGCTTACTGTAGCTCCCTGCTCTCCATCTGCCGTTTCCTCTTTAGCTGCAGGTCCACAGCCTTTCCTCATGCAGCCTAAGAAGCTGCCCTCGACCTCCACAGAGACCTTGGAGCAGGGAGCCTCCACCTCAGACTGGGAAAGCCCTGGGTGCTGAGGGAGAAGGCATCGCCGAGTGGTCAAGCACCAGAGCTCACTGCACAGCCCTCAGCACCCCCACTTTGCACAAGGGTCCAGGGCTTCTCCCGCTCACTGAAGACCCACGTTCCTTGTTCTTGCCCTCTCACACTGCCGTTCCCTGACCTCACACCAAGCATTCATACCTCTTCTAGTTCTGATTTTGTCAACACCACTGACTCCTTTTTTTGTCTTTCTGGAGTTTTATCTCCCTTGCCCTCCTGTTTGGGGACCCTTCACACTGAATGGCCGGCCCCTCTATCCTGTCATCTCTATCTGTCCCAGTGAGTTCTCCGTGCTCATCTTCCACCAGGGGAAAATCCAAACAAAGGTAACTCAGAGTCTCCAGTTCTACTGTTACCTTTTTTATCTCTTTTCAAGGTCACCTTTTTTATCTCGTTGCTTATCATTTTCTAGAGCGGAAGTTTCTTCTGCATGTGCCTCTTCCTTGTCTCTCATCAGCAGTTTCCCAGCTGAAAAGAGCATGTATAACTTCCGGATCCAGTCAGCAGTGGTCCCGGAGCCGTTACTGGGATGGTCACCTAACACAAGGACATGCTGCTCCGGGGGCCAAAGTCACCGACAGCTCACTGCTTCCTGGCTCTCTCTGGTGCACCTCAGGAATAGGCTGAGGTGACAGAGAAGACGGATGAAACACGTCAGCCAGGTCCCTCGCAGGACTGAGTGTGGACATGGGCAGATGCTGTAATGGCAATCAATTTTATGCATGTGATTGGAATAGTCCAAATGCAGTTTGTGGACGCTTGACTCAGGGGCAATTTTTAATGTTTCAAAGGGAAATTAGACAGTGGTATCCATGGTTCAGAACTCCAGACTAATAAAATTTTTGTCACTGAGTTTTTACTGACTGCTTAGAGTTTTGCTTTGCAAAACCAAACTTGAAAGAATCCTTCCTGCCAGTCTTCATACAGGGCCTATTTTCTAAATGACAAATGTTTTTGTTGCTTTTGTGATTTTTTTCTCTTTCATGGTTTTCTTCTGCTTTAAAATTGTTTCATCTAAATTTTGATGTCATGTATTTTCTGTTTTGACAGTGCTCATTGTTAGTGTTAAATAGTTACCGATAAGGCATAATAGGGGCCTTTTTTTTCATAAAAGCAACAGAAATGGAAACATCATTCTAATATAGGTCACATTCTATCTGCTGTTAACACCAGATCTGTGCTGGTGTCACAGACCAGGGGCATTTAATACACATGCACACACACACACATCCTGGAAATGAAAACTCCATTCATTTCAAATTATTTTCTTAAGGACTGTTTCCAGCGGTAGCATTACCCAAGCTGAATTTGTCAACTCACAATACAGTGTTTTCTGTGCCAATGTTCTCTGGACTGAGAGAGCTGATGTTAACACACTTGGGGATCAGATGTGCCGGGGGATATTTGTTGATGGCACCTGGAGAGAGAGTGGGATGGTTAATCTAAATTTTACCCTCCACATTCTGACTATCACCCAAAGTCAGTTAACCTTTTCCTGTGGTTACAGGCATTTTCAACAGCAAATTAATTTCATAAGGGACTCAGTAAAGCAGGCACCCTCTGAAATTGCAATACCTTAGTGGCAAAATCAATGACGTATAGCAGTGATGGAGTAAAAATTTCTCATGCTATGTATGTCGCAGGCTTGTGATACAATTGAAGGACACCTCTCAATCCTGTCTGACATATGTTTCCCTCTAAAAGGAAGATCTTTTCAGAAGACACCATTGGCTATTGAAATTGTCCACCCTATTTATCTTGGGGTTGGAAGAAGGCACCATTTTTTGCAACTGACAAGCCTGCTATTACATATAAATCCAAGATTCCTGAGGGTCATGCAAGCCCTGTGGCTTTATGAGTACCAGAAAGTCTGCATCTCTGTGATTCCCTAGTAAACTCACAGGAGCTGGAGACAGCCATTCAATGTGGCCCCTGCCCCACTCCTCATCCCTAGCACAGGTCAGGGCTTGTGTGATGCTACAAGCTATTACATATGCTACTATACCCACGTCCACAATTACAACACATGGACACTCTCAAGGCCCCACTAGGAAAAGACACCCTTAGTTCCCCTGCTTGGCTGGGCCTGAGCCAGTTGTCTGGGACAGAGGCTGTAGACAAGATTTGTGTCTGTGGCTCATAAGAATTAAAGTCAGAACCCAAGGCAGTTTACATTGACAAGAGAAACTAGAAGGCCTTGGAGGAGGTGGACAGTGGTGGTAGTGGGATATTCACTATAGCAGAGTACCTTGTTGAGGGTTTAGGAAATGAAGTATAGTTAAAAGGGTAAGAGCATAAATGTGGGGTCAGAATGCATGGGATTAAGTCTAGAATTTGCCAACTATTGTGCAGTTTTGAGCAATTCATTTAATGTCTCTGAACCTTAGTTTTTTCACTTATAAAATGGGGCTACTAATACTTTCCTTTGAGGGCTATACTGAGGATTAAATGATACAATCCCCTTAAAGAACTAGGCACATAGTAAACACTCACATATTTGGGCTAAAAGACACTTGTTTTTTACCCATATGGGGTTTCTGGCAAAGTCCTTGACAGTGCAGAAAGTCAAGATCATGAGGCCTGAGGCTTGTCTCTGTGGTTTTCTTGCTGTCTCCTACTCACACCTGGACTGCAGCCCTCTCTACTAAAGTGAGGATCCTGTTACTAAGGCACCTGGGGGCTTGTACACAGAGACATTAAATCTATTGCAAATGCAATAGAAGGGAAAAGGTTTAATGACTTATGTCTGATTAAATGGACAAATAGCTTGACAAACTTGGTGATATAGTTCAGATCTGGCTCATGGATCCCGCCAAGCTGGACTAAGGGATGACCCAGTGAGTGGCTGCTAATTCTTCTAGTTCCTGTCATTGTGTGGCGGGCCAAAGGAAAACACAAATATGGCATAGCCCTGACGCTCGGCTCTCAGAGATACATTTCTTAAGACTTCCTTGTCTAAGGGGTTGGTCTCGCCAGCAGATATGACAAAGACAACTTTGTTTTTCCTCAGGCTGGGGTTCCTACAAAGACACTGTCAACTATCCACTGCAGGGCATGACCGATAAAAACATCTCCATTGAGCTGCTGAAGATTGTCTTAGAGATGATGTTTCATTTGGTTGATACTGTTATAAGTAACCAAATCAAATTCCAGGTAGACAGGACATTCCTCAGTGTTGGGCATATAGCCTGCAGGAGAGTAGCTCAGGACAGCCACTCTGTCTCCTAAGGTGGAGGTCAGTGGATCGGGGGCAATGTGAAAGTAATCAAGCATTAAGGTTATAAAAGTTTTCACTTCCTTAAACTCATCATTTCCTGCTCTTTGGGAAGCATCTATGAGGAAAGCCACATCCATATAATATTCTTGAAGAGAGGCATCTCCAGGCTCATAAGGAAGACCTGGTTCTTCTTTTCTGCCATGGTTTTCATGTCCTGCAACAGAATAATTTACGTCATTGTTTTTAGTAGAAGGAAAAACCTGGAATTCCCAGCGAAGGATGAAATACACAATGGAGTGTTCCTATGCTTCATTCCCACACCCATAGCAGACATTACTAATCATTGACAGCACTTGTCCTCAGATGCATTTTCCAAATGTGTCTGCACATTAGTACATGGACAGCCATTACCATTTCACAGGAGTTGGCACATGAAAAGATATTTATTTGCTGTTCCATCTCAGATCTTTGTCAAAGGACTGATTGATCCTCCAGCTATTCTCATATGCAAGATGAGAAACACACAGCTATTTTTCCTGCACTCCCCATGGTTATGAAATTTATAATACATATTTGCATGAGATCTAATTATATGTAATGACCCCAAGAGAAAAGTATATACATTAAAGTCACATTTATCAATGTCACAAACACATAGACTTTTTTATTTTATTTATTTTATTTTTAAATTTTTCTATTATTAATATACAATTACATGAGCAACATTATGGTTACTAGACTCCCCCTATTATCAAGTCCCCACCATATACCCCATTGCAGTCACTGTTCATCAGCGTAGAATGATGTTATAGAATCACTACTTGTCTTCTCTGTTATACTGCCTTCCCTGTATCCCCCCACTCCATCCCCACACCTGCTACATTATGTGTGCTAATTGTAATAGCCCTTTTTACCCCTTGTCCCTCCCTTCCCACCCATGTTCCCCAGTCTCTTTCCCCTTGGTAACTGTTAGTCCATTCTTGGGTTCTGTGAGTCTGCTGCCGTTGTGTTCCTTCAGTTTTTTTCTTTGTTCTTATACTCCACATATGAGTGAAATCATTTGGTACTTGTCTTTCTCCACCTGGCTTATTTCACTGGGCATAATACCCTCTAGCTCCATCCATGTTGTTGCAAATGGTAGGATTTGTTTTCTTCTTATGGCTGAATAATATTCCATTGTGTATATGTACCACTTCTTCTTTATCCATTCATCAACTGATGGACACTTAGGTTGCTTCCATTTCTTGGCTATTGTAAATAGAGCTGCGATAAACATGGGGGTGCATATGTCTTTTTCAAACTGGGCTGCTGCATTCTTAGGGTAAATTCCTAGGAGTGGGATTCCTGGGTCAAATGGTATTTCTATTTTGAGTTTTTGAGGAACCTCCATACTGCTTTCCACAATGTTTGAACAAATTTACATTACCCCCAGCAGTGTAGGAGAGCTCCCCTTTTTCCACATCCTCGCCAGCACGTGTTGTTGTTTGTGTTTTGGATGGTGGCCATCCTCACTGGTGTGAGGTGATATCTCATTGTGGTTTTTATTTGCATTTCTCTGACGATTAGCGATGTGGAGCATCTTTTCATGTGCCTGTTGGCCATCTGAATTTCTTCTTTGGAAAAGTGTTCAGATCCTCTGCCCATTTTTAAAAATAATATAATTTATTTTATTATCATTAATCTACAATTACAAGTGCAATATTATGGTTATTAAACTACCCCTTCATCAGGTCCCCCCCACCAACCCCATTACAGTCACTGTCCATCAGCGTAGTGAGATGCTATAGAATCACTACTTGTCTTCTCTGAGTTGTACAGCCCTCCCCGTGCCCCCCCAACATTACATCTGCTAATCGTAATGCCCCTTTTTCCCTCTTATCCCTCCCTTCCCGCCCATTTTCCCCAGTCCCTTTCCCTTTGGTAACTATTAGTCCGTTCTTGGGTTCTGTGAGTCTGCTGCTGTTTTGTACCTTCAGTATTTTTTCTTTGTTCTTATATTCCACATATGAGTGAAATCATTTGATACTTGTCTTTTTTGGCTTGGCTTATTTCACTGAGCATAATACTCTCTAGCTCCATCCATGTTGTTGCAAATGGTAGGATTTGTTTTCTTCTTATGTCCTCTGCCCATTTTTTAATCGGGTTATTTGCTTTTTGGTTGTTGAGGTGCATGGGCTCCTTATATTTTGGATGTCAACCCCTTATAGGCTATGTCATTTATGAATATATTCTCCCATATTGTAGTGATGACTTTTTCTTCTACTGCTGGTGTCCTTGGCTGTACAGAAGCTTTTTAGTTTGATAGAGCCCTACTTGTTCATCTTTGCTTTTGTTTCCCTTGCCCAAGGAGGCATGCTCACGAAAAAGCTGCTTATGTTTGTATTCAAGAGAACTTTGCCTATGATCTACTTGTAAGAGTTTTATGGATTCATGACTTACATTCAGGTCTTTGATCCATTTCGAGTTTTCTTTTGCATATGGAGTTAGACAGTAATCCCATTTCATTCTCTCTCTCACATGTAGCTCTCCAGTTTTGCCAACACCAGCTGTAGAAGAGGCTGTCATTTCCCCATTGTATGTCCATCGCTCCTTTATCATATATTAATTGGTGATGTATGTGTGGTTTATGTCTGCGCCATCTATTCTGTTCCATTGATCTACAGGTCTGTTCTTGTGTCAGTACCAAATCGTCTTGATTAGTGTGGCTTTGTAGTAGAGCCTGACATTAGGGAGCGTAATCCCCCCCCTGCTTTATTCTTCCTTCTCAGGAGTGCTTTGGTTATTTGGGATCTTTTGTAGTTCCATATGAATTTTAGAACTATTTGTTACAGTTCATTGAAGAATGCTGTCGGTATTTTGATAGGGATGGTTCAGGGACATGGTTTGTCTGTCAAGTTCTTGGGGGTTGTCTGGTCGGTAAAACTTAAGGTATCCCAGATGTACTCATAGACAAAGTCCAGGCTTTCCCTACCCCTACCACTGTGGCAGTCAGTCGTACAAGAGTTTTGGGGTGTTTTGGGCTACCGGAGGGTGTTTACTTCGCACTTGGCACAAATTCTCAAGGCCTTACACCAGTTGGTACAAAAGAGCATCAGGTGGGACCGTGCTGAGACCTGTGCAGCTGTGGTTACTGCTACTAAGCAAGCAGTCAAGGCCGTTATAGTCCTTAAGTGTAAAGGATTCATCAAGGCCCTGTGAGCTAGATGTTCATGTAAACGGAGATGATTATGGATGGGGACTTTGGCAGCGGCTTCAATGGACCTGCCAGTCTATTGGATTCTGGTCACAATTATTTAAAGGAGCAGAGGTCTGGTAGCCCTTAATAGAGGAGCAACTGGCTTCTGTGTATCAGGCCTTGCTGGCTATGGAACCCGTCACTGGAACAGCTCCAGCCAAGGTAATAACCACCTATCCCATTGTGGGGTGGGTGCGAGACTGGACCCAAAGGCCAGGGAGTGGAATGGTACAGACACCTACACTGGCCAAACATGGGTGCATACTTGCAGCAGCATAGCACCCTGTCCGATAGCACCTTGAGTCGAGATCTCCGATGCTTATTTGGGCAAGTGATGTACACGAGTGGAAAGCAAGAAACCTTGCACTTGAGCCATTGGTAGCCGAGAGTCCTGATGAGCAGGGGAAAGCCCCTATACCTGATGATGCTTGGTATACAGACGGCTCCGGTTGTGGGCAGCCCCGAAGTGGAGGGCTGTGACTTTCCATCCTAAGACTAAGACAATATGGATGTTAGAGGACGGAGAGGGGAGGAGCAGTCAATGGACTGAGTCATGGGCACTATGGCTCACGATCACCCAGGATGATCACACCCTCACCCGTAGTTGTGTGCACTGACAGCTGGGCTGTCTACTGGGCTTGACCCTGTGGCTACTGACATGGTGCCATGCCAACTGGATGGTTGGTCACTGGCCCCTTTGGGGGCAAGTGCTGTGGCAAGCCATATGGGCCTTTAGTCAGACTAAGAAAATTACTGTATATCATGTGTCTGGCCATTTGCCTTTGGCAACCCCAGGGAATGATGAAGCAGACACATTATTGGCCCACATGCATTGGCTGGAAGGAAAGCCTGCCTCTGCTGTAGCCCAATGGTTATGTCAGTGTTTCTTGCACACATTGCAAAAGACAATGTTGGCTGTAGACCGTCGATGGCATAGGCCATTGACCTTTGAAGAAGTCAGCAGAGCCCAGAAGGAGTGCCTTGTGTACTCTAAAAAGGGGACTTATATCAAGTCCCGCAGCAACCCGGAAATACTAAAGTGGCTGATATCCCTTGTCTCAGGTGGCAGAGAGACTATATTGGGCCTCTGCCCGCATCAGAAGGATATCGTTATGCCATGTCCTGTGTGGACATAGCTACTGGGCTTTTGTTTGCTTTTCCTGCACATCATGCAGATCTGAAAACCACGAACAGGGGCCTAGAGCATCTCTTTGCAGCCTGTGGCTGGCAGCAGGTGATTGAGAGCAATCAAGGCACCCACCTGACTGGACAATTGTTACAAGGATGCAACAATTAGGAAAAGAGTGGAAATTTCATGTACCATATAACTTACCAGGGCAGGCATGATAGAGACATACAGTGGTTTGTTGAAATCTGGCCTGAAGTCAGACACCACTAGTCTACTGGGCTGGTCAGTTCGCTTATGGACAGTGCTACAGCATTTGAAAGAGAAGGCTGGAAAAGGAGCCTCGAGCCCTGTTGACAGGCTAACACACATATTGCTGCCTCTCCTATCCAACTGTGTGTGCAAAGCAAAGAGGAGTTATTGAAGCCAGGATGTGGCCAGCAGACCAACCTCCTGCTGCCAGCCCGAACTGTGTTATACCCTGTTGAGTGGACGTGGTCCTGAACATTTCAACACGTGGACCAGCGATGACTGACATGTCTGGCACCTTGGGGAAAAGTCTTGTAAGCTGGACTCCTGTGTGTTCCTGGAGTAATAGCAGAGTTGGCCTCCAAAGGTCAAGGTAGTGTACCCAAAACGTCCGGGAGGTAAGAGTGTCTTACAGGGAAGTTTAGTTTTATCTTTGTGGCCAGGGAAAAGAGACGGGGTCTTTAAGTCTGATAATTACTGGGGGGCAGGTGGCCATAGAGGGGGTGAGGGTATCTCAGACTACAGGGTTGACCAGATGGGGTGGCAGAGGGAAAGCAGAGGGAGGTGGGTTTGCAGCCGGTTGGAGGGCGAGTAAAAATGGGATTGAAGGTGAGTCAGGGTAGAGGTGTAGTCGGGAGTAAAAGTAATGGAAACTCCAACCTTGTGTAATAGGTCTCTTCCCATAAGGGGGATGGGACAATGGGGAATCACAAAAAGGAGTGAGACAGAGCAATGCCTCTAAAGATGCAGTGAAGCATGGGAGTTTGTAAAGGTTGATAAGGTGTCCCCTCTACCCTGACTATAGAGGACTGTGCGAGGGAGGCAGGTCCCCAAAACTCCTTCAGGACTGAGTAGGTGGCCCTGGTGTCCAAATGGAAAGAGATAGGCCTACCCACTACCACAGTGGTTACCCTGGGCTCCTGTACAGTGATGGTAGTGTCGGGTGGAGGAGTCCCGGGCCCCCTCAATTATCAGTTGCGAGACCCAGAAGGTCTATGTGTGGAGTGTTAGAGCTGGATGGCCTGGCACCTCTCGGTGTGCGAGGACAGTCAACAGCCCAGTGTCCCTCCTGATGGCACTTAGGGCATGGACCAGGGGCTTCCAGAGATTTGGGCAGGCTCTAGCCCAATGACCCGTTTGACCACACTTGAAGCACGGACCAGGAGGTCCTCCTGGCTGCTTCTTAGGAAGTGAGGATACCCGAGCACCAGTGGTTGGTGTAGGTTGAAAGGCCTCAGCCAGCATTTGATATTTTTGTTTACAGGCCTTTTCATCTCTTCCATTATATACTTTGAAGGCCACTTTCAGGACTTCTGCCTGAAGAGTTAAGGGTCCCTTCTCTAGACGTCTAAGTTTAGCCTTAATGTCGGGGAAACTCTGGGTGAAGAAGTAGGTCATTAATAATTGTCTCCCATCTGGGGTCTCAGGGTCTAGGTTGGTATATTGTAAAAGAGCTTTGGTGAGGCGGTCTAGGAACATAGGGGGATTCTCAGTTTTATCCTGAATAACTTCTGGGAGTTTCGCATAGTTAATGGCTTTATTGGCTGACTTCCTGAGACCCGCCATGAGGCAGGTGATGCATTGATCTCAGCTGGTGACTCCCCCTGCCATATTATAGTCCCAGTTAGAGTCTCGGTCAGGAACTGCCTCAGCACCTATTGGATGGGCTGGATTAGTTTGGTGAACCTCATCGGCATGAATTCTAGTCTGTTCCCAGACTCGCCTACGCTCCGTGGGCAAAAGTGTGTTGGATAGGATCATGTGAATATCATGAAAGGTAAGATCATATGACTGAGTTAGGTACTGAACTCTTTTATATAAGTAGCTGAGTTGGAGGTGAAAGAGCCTAATCTTTTCTCAATTTGAGATAGGTCGGAGAGAGAGAAAGGGACAAGGAAGCCCTCCGTACCGGCTGCTTCCCACAGTGGGGCTAGGATCTGGGTTCGAGAGTGAGTGACTGGAGGACTTGGTAGGGGATCTCGGGATCGGAGGGAAACTGGTTGCGGTTGAGGAGGCGGGGTTGTTGCCCCACCACTGACGGGTGCTTGTGGTGGGAGACTTGGCAGGGGTTGAGGGGGAGGAGGCTGGGCAGTTTCTGCGGTGGCACCAGCAGACTGGGTGGTTGAGGAGGAGGAGGAGAAGGAGGCAGTGCGGTGGGGATTTGGGGTCGGTAGGGTGGGGGTTCGTCAGTGAGGTCAAAGTCAGAGGAGGTGGTGGGATCTGGTTTGTTGGAGGGTGAGGACTTTAAGGTGAGTAGTAGGTGTTTAGGATTGCAGGGAAGACAGAGAGAGAGCTTGGTTTGGAGGTAGGAGAAAGCCTGGATATATAGGATCTCTTTCCATTTGCCCGTGCGCTCACAGGAGTTGTATAAGTCGGAGAATTTTCTGATCTAAAGAGCCATTGGGAGGCCATTTAGACTGGTTATCCAAGGAATATTGTGGCCAGATCTCATTACAGTAGCGAATAAGCTTAAAAGGTTTGAGGTCTGGAGCGAGGTGGAGGGGTTTTAGATTATTGAGGAAGCACCCTAGGGGTGAATCTGCGGGAATGGAGGGGCCAGATCCCATGGTGAGCATGAGACCGTCCACAAGTCGCTGAGGCGTCCCAGAGCAATTGAGAAGGTCGCGGAGAAGACCAGACACAATTAGGGGGTCGTCACCACCTCTAACCGAGCAGTCAAGGTGAAAACACTGAGGAGGTTCGGTACCTGGTACCAGGAGTTTACGAGTAGATAAAGGGAGACCGAACCTCAGTGAATGAGGATTCTCACCATGGGGAGGCAGAGAAGGGTCGACTATGGGGATCAGCCTTAGCCATGAAGGCCATGGCTGGGGGTTCCCCTGCCCCAGAGGAGACCACCGGGGTGCCAGACTTTCAACAGTCACTTCCGAGGTTCCAAAGGGACATCTAAGTCGACTATGAAGGGGAGACTTACCAAATTGAAGGTCGGTGTTGGGCGAGAAGACGAGCGACCGGGGAAATGGACAGTGAGCCATGGAGGAGAATCGGGCAGTGAGGGTTCCCAAAGCAGCTCAGATTCCCGGAGGAAGAGCAAAGTCAGTGGGAGAACCTCATCCGAGTCACGGCACCAATGAAAGGGTATCTCACAGCGACTCTCCTTACCACAGCACGACTCAGGAGACATGGGGCCATGCAAGAGATTTTAATGGCTGCCTCTGAGCAGAGAGCAGCAGCTTGTGGTTGAGGAACCGCGTTTTTAAGGAGTAGGGTGTGTTCGACTATGGGGACGTGGGTGATTGGATCTTAAGGGGTGGCGTGAAATGTCTAGAGGTAAGGTGAGGCAAGTCCAGACATGATTTTCACCAGCCCATGTGTTTGGGACCATGGGGTAAATGGAGGATAAAGTACTATATTCTTACACAGGAGATGGTTAACGTTGCAAACTGTAATGAATATAGTTAGATTGACTCAGGGAGAGTGAAGCTAAGTTCTAGAATGTTAGAGCAGAATTTGTCTGGTACAATTACCTCAGACAACATCTACGAAAATTGATGTCCAGAGAGGAACATGGCTTATCAATAACAGTGATTTGGTGGCAGGAAAAAAGTCAGGCAAGGGGAAGAGGAAGGTATCAGAGGAGGTAGAAGGTGGCCGGCCACATCTGCTCTTTCTCTACCTGTGATGTAGATTTCGTCAGTTTTCCTGATAATACTCGAAGAAGAAACTATTATTCCAAACACCCAATGCAACCGATTTTTCGAGGATTCGCTACTTCTTGTGAATAATTTGGTTCACAGCCTCTGCCCTTTAAGTAGTCTTCCCTTCCCTGATCCAGTCATCTTTGCATCCTCGGATTCAGTGCCTGACACAGGACAAGGTTTACAAATGCTCAGGTTTGTTTCTCTGAGGTCCGTGTCTACTGCACCTCCACCTTGCTGTTTCTGTCTTCCCCTACCCACCTTGGAATCCGATTTCCCCTTTGACGGTGAGCTTCGTAGTGTGCTACCCCCTCTTCTTTCCTGCAGAACTTGCGGAGGGAGTAAAGGGTGGGACGTGGTACGCGAGGCCCTGCAGCGGACTGGGCCCCTCGCCCCCTCCTCCAGCAGCCCTCCAGCCTTGCAGCGTCGTCCCAAGCCC
Organism: Smutsia gigantea; assembly: GCA_032199065.1. NCBI lineage: Eukaryota > Metazoa > Chordata > Mammalia > Pholidota > Manidae > Smutsia > Smutsia gigantea. Next base: position 35,483 of record JAVSCE010002782.1, read on the forward strand.
ACCCTGACCCCGTGTGGCCGGGACACTTGGCGCCGTCTGGCCTCTCTGTTATGGTAGGGTCGCCTCAACCCCGAGCTGTCGGGTCTCTGAGGCCCCGAGTCATTGTAGGATCTGCGCGGTCTCGGTGTCCCCCCACCCCACTCCGGGACGGGACTCTTCGCTCCCATTTGGCGGTCGAGGGGTCTCCCCGACCCTGAGTCGTCCTCGGGACGCCCGGTGCCCGGGTGATTGTGTCATCCCTGTGGCCCATGGTGGTTGTAACGTCCCCGAGGTGGCGCTCCCCGTGGCCTCGAGGTACAGTTAGGACACCTTGGTCGCGGGTGACTGTCGAGTCTCCACCGGCCCGGGTTGCTGGGCGGTTCAGACCTCCGCGGCTTCTCAGGGGGCGCCGCAAGGACGAAGGAGAGATGAACATATGGACGCTGGTGCGGAGGGAGCACGTCCTGGCGGAGCTGCCCCAGGTAGGCGCCAGGGCCCTGTCGGGCTTCAGGCTGCGGTGGGTGTGGATGGGGAGGAGGCAGCACCATACCAGTAAGAGGCTTGGGCGCAGCCCTGCCTCCGGCGAGGCCTGCTGCTTCTGGGGGGTCCCCTCCCCACCCCCAGCCCCGGGCTGCTTGGCTGCAGGACTTGGGCCAGGAGTGGGTCAGTCCCATTCGCTTCCGCCCCTCTCAGTGCCTGAGGAAGGAGGCCGCTTTGCACGTGTGCACAAGGACTTCAACCCCGTGTCACCTGTGCTTGGCAGGAGCGCCAGACAGGCACCGTGGAGTGAGTTTTAGACACCGGAACAAAGAAACAAGTCGCAGGAATCCCTGTAGTCAAAGCCAGGGAACACAGCCACGTCTCGGGGGCTCCATTTTAGCCTCTCGCAGCGTTATGGTTGTTCCCCCTTTTTCTGCCCAGGTGTTCTCCCCTTTCTTCCTAGCAAGGTTGTGGTGAGTCCATTGGGATGAGTGGGATGTCAGTTTGAGATGGTCTCCAACATCGGGGCAGTCTCCTGGCTCAGCTTCTCACCTCCATCTGTTTGACCCCCTGGGCACGGGTTGTGCCTGTAGGTTGAAGCCCCCACTGTGAGTACAAAATACTAATAACTGATACCACCATTAACTGAGCATTTACTGTGTGCCGGGCAATATGTTGGGTGCTATTAGTGTCTATTATTGCCTGGAAAACACTATCACTTTTAAGATGTATACTTTTAACATCCAGAGATGTTAACATGTGGGGGTGGGGGAGATAGGACTCAAAACATAGGACATTTTATCTCATTTTAACCTTCACAACAACCCCATAAAATATATACTAAATTTCCACTCAACACATGTTGAAACTGAGGCCCAGAGAGGCTAAATAACTTGTCCTAAGTCACACAGCTAGTATGTGTAACAAGTAGGCTTCACATTCATGTCTCTGTGATACTGAAGCACACAAACAGCCCTGAGCACATCTGTCCAGGCAGTCTGCCTGGGAGGCCTGGTGTCTATAGTAACCTCAGCCTTGGTGTAGCTAACTTGGTGGACCTAGCAGGGAGCATTAGATTCCTAGGGTGAAGAGCTAGTGCCCACTCCTCCTGCCCAGCAGATGTAAGATCTCCAAGGTCACTGTGATGGGGTCCTATCGGTGGGGAAGACTTGTCTCCTTAATAGGTAAGAGGGTACTGGAGCGGACCTGTGTTGGGCTGGACAGGGTGGAGCCAGGCCTGGCCAGGTGGGCTGGGCTCAGGGCCAGAGCATCTGTGTGCCCTCAGGTTCTGCAAAGACACCTTTGAAAATAAACGAGGCCACCGCTGGAGTGGACTTTCGCATGAAACGATTTGAGGTGTTGGGCATCCCATCCCCTTCAGTCTGCAGCTGTGAGTGCTTCTCTACCCCTCCCACCCATCCCTCCCCCGAGCACCTGTATACCTCATCTCATGGCTCCCCTGCCCCCGTACCTGTGTTTCACCCCCTCCTTCCTCCCAGCTGGGATACTGCTGGACAGGAGAGGTTCAAATGCATTGCATCAGCCTACTGCCGAGGAGCTAAAGGTAAGGGTCTGGGGGAAGTAGGGGAAATGGGTGCTCCAACCCCTAATCCAGGGCTGGGGTGATTGTGGCAGAGCCAGTAGTGTCTCCCCTGCAACCTGGGGTTGTTTTTGACACTCTTCCAGCCATAATCATTGTCTTCAACCTGAATGATGTAACTCCTTGCATCATACCAAGTATGTGGGGCTGCTGAACTATAATGGGGGCTCAGGGAAGAGAAGATTTAAAAGAGGAGTGGTCTTTCTGGGCATGGTAGGGAAGGAGAAGAATGCATCTGCGACCAGAGAGAGGGTAAATGGGCATAGGAGCACGAGCAGGGGAGCCGGTCCAGCTCACTCCCCACTCACCGTCCACCATCTGTGGCAGGCAGTGGCTAGCTGATACACCAATGGACAATGACCCTTCCAGCGTGCTACTCTTCCTTGTGGGTCCCAAGAAGGACCTGAGTGTGAGTGTTCCGGGGGGACTTCCCCACTTGTTGAGGGAACCCCCCATTTGACTCTGACTTTCCCTCAGACTCCTGCTCAGTATGCAGTAATGGAGAAAGAAGCACTCGAGGTGGCCCAGGAGATGAAGGCTGAGTACTGGGCAGTCTCATCGCTTACTGGTGAGTCAGAGTCTCCGGGCCCTCTGCTCTGGCATTCCCGCCTGCCTGGCCTCTCACTCCTACCCCTCCAGCTGTGCCCAATGACCCCAGGCCTGGAACTGCCCCAGAGCACCCTTCTGCTCCCCGTGTCAGGTGAAAACGTCCAGGACTTCTTCTTCTGTGTGGCAGATTTTTGAGGCCAACGTGCTGGCTGAGCTAGAGAAATCAGGGGCCCAGCGCACTGGGGATGTTGTCCGTGAATGCCCACCTGGATGACGGTGGCAGAGAGCCCCTAGAGGAATCTCTGATGTCTGCTTCATGTATTTCCTACCCTTCTTCAGGCATCAACAGTGATGACAGCAACCTCTGTGTAACTGCCCGCAAGAAGAAGCCCACATGTTGCCCCTGAGGGTAAGGGGATTGTCCAGAGACTGCCCTGCCCTGGGGCACTGTGCCATGTTGACTCCCCCAGAGCTTGACCCCTGGGCATTTGATATGTGGATACTTAAAAACCCCAGCCTTACACTGTGCCTTATGCATTAAAGTCTCTATTATTAGCAGTTTGGAGGCTGGAGTCCTTTGCTGGGGATAGGCAGGGGTGTATGGCTATCTTGGGACTGGAGACTTCTGCTGGGATTCTGGCAGTCCTTGGCCCTGGGCAGGGCTCAGGAAGGCAGGGAGCTCAGGCACCAGGTCTGGGGGCCTGCACTGGACCCTCACGGAGTGAGATCTGAATGGTGGGTTTGAGAGCCCTTTCCTTTGGTTCCTGCCCCCTGTGTCCTCCTACTTGGTGCCTTTTCCCAAATTTCTACCATTGGATAGTAGCATTGCTTTCTTTTTTTTCACTCTCTTCCTTCGTCTCTTTAAAAAATGAGGGGAACACAGTGCGTTTGAGCTTTGAATGCATTTTGGGTTGACCAGAAGACCCAGGGAGAATAGGGGTTGGCTCTTATTCAGAATACTGCTAACCGTATTAGTAGTATAAACTTAAAATTATGAGTAGCATCTTTTGACATTTTTAAACAAAATGAATTAACTTGAATAAAAACAAACACTTTTCCCTCTTAAAAAAAAAAGTGCTATAATAACTTTGGGTGAAGAGTATCCAAGATCCTGGCTGTATGTTGACATCTTTGTTGGGTAGTATTGTCCCTGGGGCAGGGCGCCCCACGGGGGCTTGGAGGGAACGTTGGGAGGTGTCCACATCTTGTCCTCATCCGAGAGCTAGGCCCCCGCCTCCTGTAAAGAGGCCTGTGGGTGGACAGGGAACCCGGTCCCCAACCGAACCTGCAGGGACCTAAGAAACGCCGGGAAGGCGGGGGGCGTAGCAGGAGGAGCTGGAAGCGGTTAGTTCCCGCGCGATTGGGGGCGGGGCTAACAGGCGCGCGGGGTCCCAAGGGTTGGGAGGGGCCCGGGCCCCGGCGTGAGGTTGCGAGAACGGCTGGGGCGGGGCTCAAATGGGGCTGGGGGCGGGGCTGGACTCGGCGCGGGTCGGGGGTGGGGAGCTGGTAGTAAGGTCTGGATCGGAACTAGGGATGGGTCTGAGGGCCGGGCCCGAGCGGCCGAGCTAAGGTTTAGAGATAAAGGGGCGGCACTAAGGTTTAAAGGTGTCCTGCTGGGACAGAGGAACCCAGAAGGAACTGGGAAACCTCGGATGAAGAGCGCGCCTGAAGTTTAGACTTGGGCTGAGAAGACAGCGTGGCCTAGAGGAGGAGAGGTGGGTGGGGGTGCAGGGCTTGGGCAAGCATGAGGCGGAGTTAAGGCCTCAACTAGGGCAGAGCTGAGACTGGGTTTGCGGTTGGCTCGGCCAAGTTGAGGTTCAGGGTTGGACTTTTGCGAGAAAGAGGCTTGTAGAGACGAACGGGCTTAGGACCATGTGGGCCGGAACGACAATGAGGATTCAAAGGTGGATTAAGGAAAAGACTGAAGACAATGCCAACACCTGGGAGGAAAACAGCCGCGGTAAGGAGGGGGCGGGGCAAATTACGGGCGGGCTTCGAGCTGGGGGCGTGGCACCGGGGCTGGCCTGAGGACCCAAAGTGGGCGTAAGACCGCGAGAGATTTGATGGGGGAGGCGGGGCCGAGGGCTGGGCTGGGGCGGAGTTAGGGCCTAGGGGCGGGCTCCCGTTGAGCCGTGGACCAATGATTGAGGACTGGCGCCTGGTGCAGCTGGGGCAGTCCGGCGGAGGCAGAGGTGCCGACCCCTGGCTCTAGAACTGGAAGCATCGCTGTGCGGCAGCGGGGGGCCCAGGTCCCCGCCCACGGAGTGTGGAGCCTGACGAGCCCATGGTCCAGCACCCACCTAGTCACCGGGGTTTGGGATGTTGGGTCCATTTACTCAGAGGGCAGGAAGGCGTCAGGAAGTTCCACGAGTGACATCACAATGGCCTCTAGATATGGGCGGGGCCGGGGCGGTATTTCCGAGGAGACGCGTGCACACTGCCCTGCCTTGCTCCCTTCTTTCCCCTCATTCCCTTCATGGAGCTTGCCACCTAGTGTAGAATACCATTTCATAAACAGATTATTTCAGTGGCATGAAACCAAGAAATGTGCAAGGTTTGGAAGTGGTTCACAGGCTGGAGGGGTCAGGAAAGGTTTTACAGAGGACATGATGCCCAGGTTGGGTTTCAAAGGATGAATAGAAGTTTGCCAAACAGACAAGGCCTAAAAGAACATTGAAGATTGAAAGAACAGCATGTGCCAAGGTCTGGAAGTAAAAGCCATCATAGTATGATGTGAAAAATGCAGTGAATTGGCTTTGCGAAACCACGTGTGTGAGACCAGGGAGAGAAGGGAGATGGGGCTGGAGGTCACTAGGCACTATGCCAAAACCTTGGATTTTTGTCTGTAGGTAACTGGGGGCCACCAAAGGATATTAAGTTGAGGAGTGCAAAACTAGAGGACCTCTGAACAGTGTGGAGAATGGATCCAAGGAAATTCCAGTGAAGAGGCTACTGCAAGGGGCCAGGTGAGAGAGGAGGCCCCTGGGCTATGCAGGTGGTTGTGAGAGAGGGTGGCTGGGGTCAGTGCCTGTTGGCAAAGTAGCATTGGCACCTGGGTGACTGACTGGATGTAGCAAATGCTGAAAAGGAAGGGTTACATCTCTACATCCTCCTTCAAGAACCTGAGGCCTGAGATTGCTGAGCAGCCCCTAGCAAAGGGCTGTCAAGTAGGGTCCATCTATGGGCATGGAGAAGGCTCAGGAAGAGCAGAGAGCTGAAAGCATTATGGTCACCTCTTCCTGGGGGGCTGGGAGACCTGGGGCACCTGGGGCTTGTGAATGCTTCTAGTTGTCATTGTTATTTGCTATGTAGCATTTGAGTAGTCCTCCTATCTGGGGGACGGGGGGTGGGGGCCGTGGGTGCCTTCATGGTGGGGCTCTGGGTGGGAGAACTTCCTGGCAGCTAGGACAGACGTAGGCTGTTACTAGACTCCTTGTGTTGAATGTGGAGCAGGTGTTTCAAAGAAACCCGCATTAGGGAAGAAATTGCTCTGCCAGTACCAGAGCCTGTATCCTCCAGTGTCCTGCAGGGACATCCACAAGAGGTTAGGCTGTGGGTCCAGCCACTAGTGTCCTGTAACTCCTATGGATTCCCAAGCTTAATCCCTAGCCTGTCTTTCCACTGATCGTCTGAGCTGCCTCAGAGCTGCCCAATCACTTTCTCTTCTGCTTAAGGGAACCAAGCTGAGCTTTGTTGGATATAACCAAGAATCCTGACAACACAGAGCAGAGAGGAAGTAACCATCCTGTCTCTCCTCTCTTACTCCCAAGCAATCCTGTACCTACCGTTTATCAGCTTTGAGACCTAGGGCAGATGCCTTAACCTCTCTAAGCTTGGGTTCCCCTAAAATGGATTGGTAATTGCCTCATAACCAGGTTGTGAGAATTAAATGACACTATGCACAGAAAGCCCATGGTGCGGTGCCTGGCAGATAGTAGGCACTTAATAATATTTAGTTGTTGTTTTTATTATTATCATCCTTTTTCTGGCAGACTTTCTCAGCATCCCAGGGGTTCTTGCTTCCAAGCTCATGTAGGCATATGGCCTTTCCCTGCCTCTGCTCCAGCTTACAGGGTAACTTCCTCAATGAAGCACCTCCTGACAACTTGTTTCTTCTAGATCTAAAGCTAGAATATTTCTTTCACCTACACTCACCTCTGCTGTGTCTATAACCCTGAACAGCAGAGTGCTTGTTTGGGTTCTGGAATAAGACCATTTATTAGCTGTATCACCTTGGGCAAGATGCTTAATTAGCCTCTCTGAGCCTCAGTTTCCTTGTCTGTTAAATGGGGATATGTAATAGCACTGCTTCATTAGATTTGTTATGAGGATTAAAAAGAACAGAGTGTGTTACACTCTCAGCACAAGACCTGGTTCCTCTAAGGTGCTCTGGGAAAGTTGGCTTTTTCCTCCACCTGGCACTCTACTGCCTTTGCCAGCCAGCCTGGCCTCTGCGGCTGTAAATCATCCAGGAACCAGGAGCACCCTCCTCCCTCCCACCCCAGTACCAAACTCCTCCTCACCTCCACCCACTAATAACCTGGTGATTGGCTTCTCATTAAAGCACTGACAAAGAGGGCCTCTGTGCTTTTAGCTGGGGTCTAATCAGCCATACATCTGCCCCAGAGTCAGTCTGCCGGAAGTAGGGATTCTGGGGCCTGGGGCCTGGCTCGTACACGGAGGGCTCTGTCTTCCTGTCTCCGGGGAGAGGCAGCCCCTGCCCGGGCCTGGAATCCTCTGGACAGGGCCTTGCTATTATAGGGAGGGGGATCTGGGCTCCTATCCAATACCCCGGAGGCTGAGAGCCATGTGTGATCTCAAGGAGCCATCTCTGCCTGAGGTTCAGTTTTCTCATCTGTCAAGTGGGAATAATAAATGAAAATACCTACCTTGTAGGGTTGGTATGAAGGTAGGATGCGATAAATCAAATGTAAATTTGATTTATCCCAAGGCACACGGCTCATGGTGGAGCAGGAAGATGTGAAGCAAGTGGTAGCAGAGGCAGGGTACCCTTTATAATTATTGTTTTACTGCTTTACTCATTGCTGGATTTTTATTTTTATTATTATTGGAACCCAAGCACAATTTTCCCAGCTCCATTTGGTGAATAGTTTATTCCGTCTCCAGTGATTTGTAATGTCACATCTCTGTCATCCCCCATCATCTCTGTTTAACACCTGTCTGATCTGGCCATCCCTTGGCCTTCCTGTTCATTTTCAGAATTGTCTTGGGTGTTCTTGCCTCCTTAAACTTTTATGGGAATTTTAGAATCCCTTTGTTTAGTTGAGTCATCCCTGTTTATCCTTCTGTGATGCTTTTACATCTCCCTCCTGTGTGTTTCTTTCTCAAGGTGGTTTCCCTCATGGTGGCAAATGGCTGCAGGAGTTCTGGGGGTGACAAGCAAACTCCATCGTGTGCAAAAGGGAAAGAGAAGCTTCCAGGTAGGCCCCTCCTCAAATCCTGACCCATATAAACTGTGAAATAATAAATGTTCATTGTTGTTTTAAGCCAATAAATTTTGAGGTAATTTGTTATACAGCAACAGATAATGAGTACAGGACTTACCCCATTTCCCACTCCTGCCCTTGGCTAAGTTCTCCTGTGAATGTGAACAGAAGTGCTGTATGCCACTCCCAGGCCTGTCCATAATGACTTCCCATATGCAGACCCCACTCTCCCTCCCTCCCTCCTGGCTGAAGACCTAGGGCAGCCACGGGAGCCGCAAGCTACAGATGGCAGAGCCAACCGGAGCCGGAGTCCGGGCCCTCCACGGCGCCTGGAGGAGAGCTGCCCAGGAAAACCATCTGGCCGGGAGCACCCACACTGAACGATGGCAGGAGGGGGAAATAAACCTTTATGCTTAAGCCACTGAGGTGTGGGGACTTATCTACTACAGCATCTAACATAACCTTAACTAATGCCCTTTCCTTACAGAAATGTACAGATAGTTTTAAAATACATTTTCATTTACATTTGCTTATATACTTACTAATTTCTTTGCTCTGCCTTACTTCCTGCATCTCAGACATCCCATCTGGGATCTTTTTTCTTTTCTGCCTGAATTATGTTCTTTAGAATTTCCTCTAGTGAAAGCCTGCTGGTGATGACTCTCTCGCCTTTACTTCTCCTATGCAAGTTTTGGTTGACGGTTGGTTTTTTTTAATTGCCTTGAAAATATGATATTGTCTTCTTACTTTCATTGCTATCCATAAATGCTAGCTTCAGAGTAACTGTTGCTCCTTTGAGAAGTAATTTTTTTTCCAGATTGGTTTTGAAAGCTTTTCACTGTTCTTGGTTTTTGATATTTTACTATGATGCATTTAAGTGTGTAGGTTTTTTTAAAAAAAATCTGTCTTCTAGAATTCATTGGGCTTCTTGAATTTGTGGTTTGTTACTGCCTCTCAGACAGGTAAAATTCACGTTAACCTTTTCAAATATTGCTTCTGTCGCACTTTTGTTTGACTTTCTTGCTGTTCTCCAGTCACACCTAGGATAGATTCTCAGTCTCCTTCACACCTGTTCTCCTCACTTCTGCTTTACTCTACAGATAATTTTTAAAAGCATTTCAGTAAGCTTTGGCTTGATTTGACCCGCCCAACTCCTTGTGAAGTAGGCAGAGCAGAGTGTCTCTTTTACCAATAAGGAGAGCTCAGACAGCAAGGCAAGCATTTCCCAAGGCACACGGCTCATGGTGGAGCAGGAACATGTGAGGCAAGTGGTAGCAGAGGCAGGATGATCTAGTCAAAAAACATGAAGCTCTAGGGACAAACAGCCAGGGCAGTGAGTCCTGGACCCACGACTCACTGGCCTCCTGCCCTTGGACAAGTCACGTAATCACTTCTTCCTCAGACTTCTCCATCTGCAAAGTGGGAACCACAATGACTAACTTGTAGGGCTGTTTGGGGAGGTTCCTGAGATAATATATGTGCGATTCCTGGCACCATACAGGCATTCAATGAATACTTCATGAATGAATTAATAAGTGTTTATTTAACCCAGCCTGGCACACAGTCTATCAGTTAGCTATTGTTATGATGTTGATATTTTATTTACATATAAAGTATTATAGTTTATTACTGTCAAGATTCTCATTTCAGCAAGGGCCTCAGAATTTGGAGCTCCTCGGTCTCCTGTCCCCTGCCCCTTCCGTCTGCCCTAGACGTGCCCAGTGCCTGCCGCAGCCCACCCCGCCATTAATCAGGCCCCGCGGCCCGGGGTCTGTAATTACCACACCGCACAGGGCGGGCCTGGGGCACGCCTCCCGCCCTGTCCCAGGGGCTTCCTGCGCCCTCGCCCTCTGCAGGGAGCTGGGGGTCCCGCACAGCCCCCTGGTTTATCGCCTTCTGTGTGAAGGAGATTGACGAGCCGACGCCGGGAGCAGGGACAGCGTCCGGAGTGCGGGGAGCCCAGCGGCGAGGGACCAAGGTGGTCTCCTGCACAAATCCTGCGGGCCGGCAGTGTGCGTCCTGTCCCCAGGGCGGCTCGCGGGACAGGCCGGGGCTCGCAGACCCTCAGGGCCAGGCCCCCCTCACCCGGCCTCCCAGGGCCAGGCTCTGAGCTGGGGGTTCCACTCACCTACTGATTCTTCACGACATCCTGCGGTGTTCTGGTAGCCGTCACCCTGTTTTTCAGATAAGAAAACGAAGTTTCAGAGGCTTTGTTGGCCCTAATCCCAAAGCTAAGGTTTTGTCTATTGTTCCACCCAAAATTACTTCTTGTGAACTTTTTTTTCCCTTTCGGTTTGGCTACACCATTCCCCATAAAAGAAAGCCAGGCCGGGACAGGGAACCTGCTTGGGTGGGTCAGGGAAGAAGAAGCAGGGAGCGGATATACACCAGGCACCGCAGAGGTCTCCTGAGCTTTAGGACAGTCCTTCGCTGGGACTATCGTTAAACTGTTGTGTGGATGTGCAAACAAGCCTCCCAGAGGTTTAGCAGCTCCTGGGAAGTCAGAGACCTGGGTCGATTTTTTTCGTGGGGTTGGGTGAGCACAGATGGGAGCGAGGCTGAGTTCACTGAGATTCACGGGGCTTCGGTGAGAAGGGCTTTGGCTCCAGGGGCTGGTCAGCAGATGCAGAGGCCACCTACGCAAGTGTAACCAGGCCTCCTGTCTCGTCGGGAATATTCCTGACAGCCAGGAGTGACGAAGCAGCCACTCCTCTGGTGGGCTGTGAGGCCTGGGCTCAAAGACAGTGCCCCCACCCTACCCACTGTGGGGTGTGGCTGCTCCTGAGAGGGGCAGGGGCTCTCCTCCATACTTAGGCTGCAAGAAATAAGTGTCACCCGCACTTGAAGGTCCTCAGGACCCAGAAGAAAGACTTTTCGAAGGATTCTGAGCCATAGAGACTCAGGCTCAAATCCTGGCTCTGCCTGTGATCAGCTGGGTAACCACAGGAAGTTACTTAACCTCTCTGACCCTCAGTTTTCTCATTTAAAAAGTTAGGATAATAAAATCTTTCTCATTGGGTAGTATGCAGTTTAAATAAGATCAAATGTGGAATGCATTAAAGACAACTCCTGGCCTGGTACAAAGGAGCTGCCTTGCAAATATTTCCTCCTAGGATTCATGGCTGGTATAGTGTTTGTTTTTGTTAGCGTGAGCTACATAGTCTATATCAGAAGGACTCAGGATAGAATTTCATAGACTCCAGGAATCTTGAAACAGAAAAAAGATTGTCTTATTCCACGATTCTGAACCTTGGCTGACTTCAGGTGTGTATATTTGGGGCGTGGGGGGTGGTGTTTCTGAATATCCCTAAATCCATTCATCACCACTTATGGAACATCTATTATGTGTTTATATGGCAGTAAACAAAATAGACAGCAAACCCAGTCCTAATAAAACTTACATTCTAGTGGGTGTAGACAGACAAATGTTTTGTGTATCTAAAATGCTGTATCTTTTGGCTTTTATCAGGTTGTCAGAAGAATCCATAATCCAAAAAAGGTTAAGAATCACTCATCTAGTCCAATTCCCCAAAAGAGGCACCCAAAACCATAGGACCAGCCAGGATTTGTCCCTCTGTTCACCACACCATTCACTCCAGAGAGCAGCTGAGCTGACACTCACCAGGTGCTGTGTGTGTGCTGTGGGTTCATGTTTTGGGTGGTGAGTTTTATAACAGATCCAACCCTCCAGGGCTTACCTACCCTTCCACCTCATCCTGACACTTCACTCTCAGCAAGGCCCCACCCTCTTTGTCCACAAAGAAAGCAGAAGTCTCCTTCAGGGAGGACAGGGATGTCCCCAGCTCAGTCCCCCTTCCCTCCTTGTAACACTCGCCTTTGCTTTTGTGTAGAGGAAGAGGCCGCTCTCCCTCAGCCCAGGGCCAGCCTTGCAGCCTCCTGGGCAAACTCATGCATTAGTTATTCCTCCTGTCATGAATCAGCACTGTCCAGCCCCACCCCTCTGCTCCTTCTCCTAGTCCATACATTCAGTGCTATTTCAGTTATCTATTGCTGCAAGACAAACCAGCCTACCTGGTGGATTAAAACACGGATAAATTGTTTCTCATGATTCAGTGGATTGGCTTGGCAGTTCTGCCTCACATGGTGTCAGCTAGGGTCCCTGATTCATCTGGAGGCTTCTCTGAAGCCGGGATGCCCAAGAAGACCTCTCTCACCTTCTGCAGGGCCTCTCCGTGTGTGCCATCTCTCCAGCTAGATGACTTGGACTTCCTTACCTCATGGCTGCTGGGTTCCAAGAAGAAAAAAAAGGAAACTTCCAGTTCTCTTAAGAACGGAGCTTGGGTGGAAGACCTGGAACACCACTTCCACCAACTCTCTTAGTCAAAGCAAGTCTTGAGGCTGTTCCAGAGGGAGGGAAAATAAACTCTACCTCTTGATAGACGCAGCAATGTAAATGCCCATGGATTAGAGGACATTGTTTACAGCAGTATTTCAGGGCTCTCTACCAGAAGTGCTCACGTGTCCAGTCCTGAATATAGTGCACCCTTCCCTTGATCCTGTCTCACTCTAGAAATCCCCTTGTGACATACCCCCCAACACACATCCATGTATGCATCCCATAATAATCTGGATTAACCTCTCTCCTCGCTGCTGAAATCGCACTTCTCAGCGACCTCCTAAATGGCTGGCATGATGTCTACCCTCAGTTCTCACCTGCCTGCTCTACAGCCCTGACCTCCCAAGCAGCTGGGCACTCCCCGCTGGCCACTGGGCTCCCTGTTCCCTGGTGTGCACCTCTCTTTTGGGTCTCCTGCCGGGGCCTGCCGGCAGGAGTCAAAAGAGTTCCTGAGTGGGGGCGTCGGGCTGTATATACAAGATGACAGGAGGGCAAACCGTCTGGTGCAGAATGCAGAATGCCAAGAAGCTTTATTCAGGGATGGCTTATATACACCTGAATTGCCTACAGAACAATACAATGGGCTGGCCCAGGTGGGTGCCCTTGAGATAAGACCTCCCTACATTCCTGAGATACTTGTTCCTGGAATTTAGGAACTTTTCAAGGTTTCTTTCAGAGTCAGGCCCGGTTCAGGCCTTAGATGGAGACTAGGCACAAAAACAATCAGTCCTGTCCTGTACTCTTGCTCCTTCTGTCCCAACCGCTCTCCACAGTCTCCTCCCACTGTTTTTCTGTCTTTTTTGTCAGCTCCCCTTCTTCCACCAACCCCTTTCGTGTCAAATCTCCGTTTCCATCTGCAAGCTCTCTACGTGGCAGACCCGTAGTCCTAACTTCTGAATGACTGTCCTGCAGACATCTCAGCCCAAATTCACCACCCTTCTCCTTGACTCTCCCATCTTGGTAAGTGAACAAAACCAGCATTTTACTGAGCTGCTCCCGCCTAAAACCCAGGAACCACCCTACACACCTCCCACCTTCACTGTCCACCCCCCTCTTATATACCCACAATCAGAAACTTGTCACCTTTACTTCCTGGTTCTCTTTCCAGGCTGTCTGCTCCTCTTCACCCTCATGGCCCCTGCCCTGGTCAGGCCTCATGGTAGAGGAGTCCCCGATCTGCTCTTGTAAGGCCCAGAAAACAGGTCCTGCTCAGCCCCGGGATGGACGGCGACCCAAATACTCACAAGAGACCGTTCTTGATGCAAACAGCAAGAGGTTTATTGATTCCACCAGCGCACTGGGGTCAAGACTCATAACTCACGCAGGAGCAGAGGAGTCCGACCCCGAGCAGAAATCACACGAGGTTTTAAAGGAAAAGGGACCACAACCAGGGGGAGGCAAGGGGGAGGTCTGCTGATGATTCGATAGCAAAAATATTTCAATTAGGGTCTCACAGAGCTTTATCTTTAAAGTCTATCAGTTTGGGAAAGATTACCTAGGCACGGGTTTGCAAGCTATTGTGTCATTGTGTTCAGGCCGGTTTTTATGACTCAGGCCAAGGGTCAGAGCCTACTTAAAATTTTCCTATTCTTTCAGGTGGTTTCAGGGAAACTGAAACTCAGGCCCTCTGATTTCTGAGGCTTTCTGGGGCCTGTCATGGCGTTAGTTTGGTCCTTTCACTCTTACTGGTCTACCTGCCTCATTCTTCCTATGCTTCATCTCCTCCTCCACCCAGCTGTCTGAGATACCATTCCCAAGCAAGCCTGGTCACTCCCTCCCTGCCACCCTGGCAGTGCTGAACACAGCATCTCACCAGCTTTGTTCTGTGGATGTTCGCTGGTGCTAACGACAACGAAAGTTCTCTGGACAAATCTGCAAAGTGATGTGTTTGAACAAAACCAAGCAGGCTTCCTTGCTACGTGACTCCTAGGATGCTCCCGTGTGCGTGTGCACACAGAAACAGAGATAGTTTGCAGCTCTGGTAAGCTTATTGGCAGGATTCTTTCCATGCAGAGAATCACCCAGGATGAGTTTTCCAGCACATCTGTTGAATAACTGTTAACTGTTTGAAGCCGAATAGGAATGAAGCTTACTTAGCTTAATAGGAACGATCCAGTAACTCCTTAACCTCTCTGAGACTCTTTTTATTTGTCTGTAAAATGGGGCTGAGAGAAAAACTACCTCAGAGATGGCTGTGAAGAGTAGATGAGTCAGGACTTAGAATATCACCCGACACACAGTAGGTACTCAGGAATGGCAGTGTACTCTGCCAGCTCTTCCTTGAGGGAGGCAAGTAAAATAAATTAGCTCTCAGAAGCGTAACTGAACTATTTATCTTCGAAGGTGCTCCTTTGGAAGATATCAAAGAGTTTATCATCCTTTAAACATGGCCAACTCAGAAAAGAACTTTTTACCCCTAGAATCACAGGCTTTGGAACTTTGGAAAAGAGAAAACTGGGGGATCAGGTCAGTGGTGTGGGAAGGAGAAAAAGTTGAGTGGTGTCTCGGCGCCATCTGCTGGTCAGGATGTGGAACTCCAAAGGACGGTCATCTACTCTTTGGGGCTGCAGGCAAAACAAATCTGTGAAATGGGAGGAAATTACTCTTTTCTGCCCCTATTCAGCTTTTTCCTTTATTCCTCTCCAAATT
The DNA here is from genome assembly GCA_032199065.1 of Smutsia gigantea. NCBI lineage: Eukaryota > Metazoa > Chordata > Mammalia > Pholidota > Manidae > Smutsia > Smutsia gigantea. The sequence continues at coordinate 50,544 of JAVSCE010002782.1, forward strand.
TTCACCTCCTGCAATCTAAAGTTTTAGGCTTTCTCTAAGCAGGTAGCTTACCCTTACCTCCAGCATCAAGGAGGAAAAACTAAGGCTATTTACTGTGAACCTCAGCTTCCTGCCTGGGCCCACAAAAACACCTGTCTGCACTCACCTAAGCCCCCTTTCCTCCTGCTGTCCAAAGGTAACGCCTTCGGCTGAGCTGGAGAGCCCCCCCACCCCTCTCATCTCTTACGAAACCTGGACTTTGTATCTCTCTCTGCAGGATTTTTTCTTTTACTTATTTTTAAATAGACTATTTTTTTTAATGACTTAAGATTTACAGAAAAATGGAGAAGATAATATAGAGTTCCAATATACTGTTTCCTTTACTATTATCACCTTACAATGGTACATTTGTTACAATAAATGAACCAATAGTGATATATTATTATTAATTATAGTCCATAGTTTATTCAGATTTCCTTAGTTTTTGCCTAAGTCCTTTTCCTGTTCCAGGATCCTACCTGGGATACCACATCACACTTACTTGGAATTTCAAACTGGAATTCTTTTGCATTGGAGATTTGTCTCTTCGCCCCATTTATTTATTGACTTAATCATTTATGTATTTCATGATGGACTCATGAATATTGATATAATTTAAATTTCATGTAATTTGGGATTATAATCCAACACTATTTTATTGCTCAAATGGTTCTCCAATATTTTCAACTTCTTCCTGCTTAAGCGTCAGACACCCAGTAATGTCGTCAGGGCTAGCTCAATGTTTATTGCAGCAGTGTTTCAAATAGCAAATATTGGAAATAACCTAAATGTCGATCAGATGGGAAATAGTTAAATGAGTGTTGGTGTAGCTATACGGAATACGGTGTAGCACCCTCCCCACTCCCTATTGCTTTCTTTCAATGGAATAAATCTTCATATATTGGCATGGAAAAATATAATGATTAAGGCCAGGTTTGGAGATGAGCTGAGTTCAGATTTTGGCACTATAACTTTGGGCAATTTACTTAATCTCTCTGAGCCTGTTTCCTCATCCATAAAATGGTGATTATATGAGACTCTATACTATAGGAGTGTTGTAAGAATTAAATAATACATAAAGTGCCTATAACTGTGCCTGCCACATGGGTAATTTTCTTCTTTTAATTTTTTTTATTAAGGTATTATTGATATACACTCTTATGAAGGTTTCAAATGAAAAAACAACGTGGTTACTACATTTACCCATATTATCAAGTCCCCACCCATACCCCAATGCGGTCACTGCCCATCAGTGTAATAAGATGCCACAGATTCACTATTTGCCCTCTCTGTGCTACACTGTTTTCCCCGTGATCCCCCACACCATGTGTACCAAACATAATATCCCTCAATCCCTTTCTCCCATCCTCCCCACCCACCCTCCCACACCCCTCCCCTTTGGTAACCACTAGTCCCTTCTTGGAGTCTCTGAGTCTGCTGCTATTTTGTTCCTTCAGTATTGCTTCATTGTTATACTCCACAAATGAGGGAAATCATTTGGCACTTGTCTTTCTCCGCCTGGCTTATTTCACTGAGCATAATATCCTCCAGCTCCATCCATGTTGTTGCAAATGGCAGGATTTGTTTCTTTCTTATGGCCGAATAGTATTCCATTGTGTATATGTACCACATCTTCTTTATCCATTCATCTACTGGTGGACACTTACGTTACTTCCATATCTTGGCTATTGTAAAAAGTGCTGCAATAAACATAGGGGTGCATATGTCTTTTTGAATCTAAGAAGTATTCTTTGGGTAAATTCCAAGGAGTGGGATTCCCAGGTCAAATGGTATTTGTATTTTTAGTTTTTTGAGGAACCTCCACATTGCTTTCCACAATGGTTGAACTAGCTTACATTCTCACCAGCAGTGTAGGAGGGTTCCCCTTTCTCTGCATCCTCACCAACATTTGTTGTTCTTAGTCTTTTCGATGCTGCCCATCCTTACTGGTGTGAGGTGATATCTCATTGTGGTTTTAATTTGCATTTCCCTGATGACTAGTGATGTGGAGCATCTTTTCATGTGCCTGTTGGCCATCTGAATTTCTTCTTTGGAGAATTGTCTCTTCATATCCTCTGCCCATTTTTTAATTGGGTTATTTGGTTTTGGGGTGTTGAGGCATGTAAGTTCTTTATATATTTTGGATGTTAACCCCTTGTCAGATACATCATTTACAAATATATCCTCCCATACTGTAGGATGCCTTTTTGTTCTACTGATGGTGTCTTTTGCTGTACAGAAACTTTTTAGTTTGATGTAGTCCCATGAGTTCATTTTTGGTTTTGTTTCCCTTGCTCGAGGAGATGTGTTCAGGAACAAGTTGCTCATGCTTATATTCAGGATATTTTTGCCTACATTGTCTTCTAAGAGTTTTATGGTTTCATGACTTACATTCAGGTCCTTGATCCATTTCGAGTTTACTTTTGTGTATGGGGTTAGACAATAATCCATTTTCATTCTCTTACATGTAGCTGTCCAGTTTTGCCAACATCAGCTGTTGAAGAGGCTGTCATCTCCCCATTGTATGTCCATGGCTCCTTTCTCATATATTAATTGACCATATATGCTTGGGTTTATATCAGGGCTCTCTAGTCTGTTCCATTAGCCTATGGGTCTGTTCTTGTGCCAATACCAAATTGTCTTGATTACTGTAGCTTTGTAGTAGAGCTTGAAGTTGGGGAGCATAATCCCCCCAGCTTTATTCTTCCTTCTCAGGATTGCTTTGGCTATTCTGGGTCTTTTGTGGTTCCATATGAATTTTAGAATGATTTTCTCTAGTTCATTGAATAATGCTGTTGGTATTTTGATAGGAGTTGCCTTGAATCTATAGATTGCTTTAGGCAGGATGGCCATTTGGACAATATTAATTCTTCCTATCCATGAGCATGGGATGTGTTTCCATTTATTGGTATCTTCTTTAGTTTCTCTCATGAGTGTCTTGTAGTTTTCAGAGTATAGGTTTTTCACATCCTTGGTTAGGTTTATTCCTAGGTATTTTATTCTTTTGGATGCAACTGTGAATGGAATTGTTTTCCTGGTTTTTCTTTCTGCTAGTTCATTGTTAGTGTATAGGAATGCCACAGATTTCTGCTTATTAATTTTGTATCCCGCAACTTTGCTGAATTCAGATATTAGATCTAGTAGTTTTGGAGTGGAGTCTTTAGGGCTTTTTATGTACGATATCATGTCATCTGCAAACAGGGACAGTTTAACTTTTCCTTGCCAATCTGGATGCCTTTTATATCTTTGTGTTGTCTGATTGCTGTGGCTAGGACCTCCAGTACTATGTTGAATAGAAGTGGGGAGAGTGCGCACCCTTGTCTTGTTCATGATCTTAAAGGAAAAGCTTTCAGCTTCTCACTGTTAAGTATAATGTTGGCTGTGCGGTTGTCGTATATGGCCTTTATTATGTTGAGGTACTTGCCCTCTATACCCATTTTGTTGAGAATTTTTATCATGAATGGATGTTGAATTCTGTCAAATGCCTTTTGAGCATCTATGGAGATGATCATGTAGTTTTTGTCCTTCTTTTTGTTGATGTGGTGGATGATGTTGATGGATTTTCGAATGTTGTACCATCCTTGCATCCCTGGAATACATCCTACTTGATCATGATGGATGATCTTTTTGATGTATTTTTGAATTTGGTTTGCTAATATTTTGTTGAGTATTTTTGCATCTATGTTCATCAGGGACATTAGTCTATAATTTTATTTTTTTGTGGTGTCTTTGCCTGGTTTTGGTATAAGAGTGATGCTGGCCTCATAGAATGAGTTTGGAAGTATTCCCTCTTCTTCTTCTCTTTGGAAAACTTTAAGGAGGATGGGTATTAGGTCTTCACTAAATGTTTGATAAAATTCAGTGGTGAAGCCATCTGGTCCAGGAGTTTTGTTCTTGGGTAGGTTTTTGATTATCAGTTCAATTTCGTTGCTGGTAATTGGTCTGTTCAGATTTTCTGTTTCTTTCTGGGTCAGCCTTGGAAGGTTGTATTTTTCTAGAAAGTTGTCCATTTCTTCTAGGTTATCCAGTATGTTACCATATAATTTTTCATAGTATTCTCTAATAATTCTCTGTATTTCTGTGGTATCCATAGTGAATTATCCTTTCTCATTTCTGATTCTGTTTATGTGAGTAGACTCTCTTTTTCTCTTGATAAGTCTGGCTAGGGGTTTATCTATTTTGTTAGTATTCGCAAAGAACCAGCTCTTGCTTTCATTGAGTCTTTCTATTCTTTTATTCTTCTCGATTTTATTTATTTATGCTCTAATCTTTATTATGTCCCTCCTTCTACTGACTTTGGGCCTCATTTGTTGTTCTTTTTCTAGTTTCATTAATTGTGAGTTTAGACTGCTCATATGGGATTGTTCTTCTTTCCTGACGTAGGCCTGTATTGCAATATACTTCCCTCTTAGCACGGCCTTCACTGTGTCCCACAGATTTTGCGGTGTTGAATTATTGTTATTTGTCTCCATATATTGGTTGATCTCTGTTTTTATTTGGTCATTGATTCATTGGCTGTTTAGGGGCATGTTGTGAAGCCTCCATGTGTTTGTGGGATTTTTTATTTTCTTTGCATAATTCATTTCTAGTTTTATACCTTGGTGATCTGAGAAGTTGGTTGGTAGGATTTCAATATTTTTGAAATTACTGAGGTTCTTTTTGTGGCCTAGTATGTGGTCTATTCTGGAAAATGTTCCATGTGCACTTGAGAAGAATGTGTATCCTGTTGCTTTTGGGTGTAGAGTTCTGTAGATGTCTGTTAGGTCCATCTGTTCTAGTGTGTTGTTCAGTGCCTCTGTGTCTTTACTTATTTTCTGTCTGCTTGATCTGTCCTCTGGAGTGAGTGGTGTGTTGAAGTCTCCTAGAATGAATGCATTGCATTCTATTTCCCCTTTTAATTCTGTTAGTATTTGTTTCACATATGTAGGTGCTCCTGTGTTGGGCGCATAGATATTTATAATGGTTATATCTTCTTGTTGGTTTGACCCTTTATCATTATGTAATATCCTTCTTTGTCTCTTGTGACTTTCTTTGTTTTGAAGTCTATTTTGTCTGATACAAGTACTGCAACTCCTGCTTTTTTCTCCCTATTAGTTGCATGAAATGTCTTTTTCCATCCCTCACTTTTAGTCTGTATATGTCTTTGGGTTTAAAGTGAGTCTCTTGTAAGCAGCTTATAGATGGGTCTTGTTTTTTTTTATCCATTCAGTGACTCTATGTCTTTTGATTGGTGCATTCAGACCATTTACATTTAGGGTGATTATGGATTGGTATGTACTTATTGCCATTGCAGGCTTTAGAGTCGTGGTTACCAAAGGTTCAAGGTTAACTTTCTTACTATCTAAGAGTCTAACTTAACTCACTTAATATGCTATTACAAACAAATCTAAAGGTTCTTTTTTTTTCTTCCTCCTTTTTCTTCCTCCTCCATTCCTTATATATTAGGTATCATATATGTACTCTTTGTCTATCCCTTGATTGACTTTGGGAATAGTTAATTTAATTTTGCATTTGCTTAGTAATTAGCTGTTCTACTTTCTTTACTGTGGTTTTGTTACCCTTGGTGACAGCTATTAAACCTTAGGAACACTTCCATTTATAGCAGTCCCTCCAAAATACACTGTAGAGATGGTTTGTGGGAGGTAAATTCTCTCAGCTTTTGCTTATCTGGAAATTGTTTAATCCCTCCTTCAAATTTAAATAATAATCTTGCCGGATAAAGTATTCTTGGTTCAAGGCCCTTCTGTTTCATTGCATTAAATATATCATGCCACTCCCTTCTGGCCTGTAAGGTTTCTGCTGAGACGTCTGATGATAGCCTGATGGGCTTTCCTTTGTATGTGATCTTATTTCTCTCTCTGGCTGCTTTTAATAGTCTGTCCTTATCCTTGATCTTTGCCATTTTAATTACTATATGTCTTGGTGTTGTCTTCCTTGGGTCCCTTGTGTTGGGAGATCTGTGTATCTCCATGGCCTGAGAGACTATCTCCTTCCCCAGATTGGAGAAGTTTTCAGCAATTACCTCCTCAAAGACACTTTCTATCTACCTTTTTCTCTCTCTTCTTCTTCTGGTACCCCTATAATGCGAATATTGTTCCGTTTTGATTGGTCACACAGTTCTCTCAGTAGTCTTTCATTCTTAGAGATCCTTTTTTCTCTATGTACCTCAGCTTCTTTGTATTCCTCTTCTCTAGTTTCTATTTCATTTATCGTCTCCACATCCAGTCTGCTTTTAATACCCTCCATTGTGCTCTTCAACAATTGGATCTCTGACCAGAATTCATTCCTGAGTGCTTGAATATCTTTCCCTACCTCCATGAGCATGTTAATGATTTTTATTTTGAACTCCACTTCAGGGAGAGTCATGAGGTTGCTATCATTTAAATCTTTCTCAGGAGTTGTATTAATAATTTTACTGTGAACCAGGTTCCTTTGGCATTTCATATTTGTGTATGGCGCCCTCCGGTGCCCAGGAGCTCTACTCTCTGGAGCTGCTCAGCCCCTGAAGCAATGTCGGGGGTGGCAGGGGAGTGGTATTGGTGCCTGGGGGGAGGAAAGAGCTGTTTCCTGCTTCCCGGCTGCTATGCCTGTCTCCACTGCCTGAACCAGTGGGCCGAGCACACAAATATAAGCCTCTATGCTTTGCATTTGTAGTTGCTGTAGATAGGTCTTCCCTCTGGCTGACCTAACACCAGGGTAGGGTTTGCCGGCTTGCGAGCCGGGTGGGGCTGGCAGGGAGAAAGGCGCAGTAGGCTGCCTATCACGGAGGGGGTTCTTGGAGCTGTGTAGACAACCAGGGAGATGGAGCACCTGAAGATCGTTAAAGCTCCCAACCTGCTGGGTAGAGTGCACCCAGACAATTTTGTCTACCTGTCCTCTCTCCTGAGCAGTAAGCTCTGTGCAATCCTTTCTCCTTTAGCAGCCCTCTTGCTAAAGGCTTCCTTGTTAGTAAGTTTCTCAGACTGCCCACCTTTCTTTTGTCCCAGAGCAGCTGGATATGGATCCCTGCTTTCTCCAAGCGGCTGGAATCTCAGTCTCTCCAGGAATTCTGCCTGTTTTAACTTTCCAACCCCGTAATCATGAGAGTATCATGCAAGCACCATGAACTGTAGGTTTGTGCTCTCAGAGCAGATCTCCATAGTTAGGTATTCAGCAGTCCCAGGCCTCCACTCCCTCCCTGCTCCGTTTCTCTTCCTCCCGCTGGTGAGCTGGGGTGGGGGAAGGGCTTGGGTACTGCTGGGCCACAGCTTTGGTATGTTACCCTGTTCTGTGAGGTCTGCTCTTGTCTCCAGGTATATGCAGTCTGACGCAGTCGTCTTTCCTGTTGCTCTTTCAGGATTAGTTGTATTAATTATATTTTCATATTATATGTGGTTTTAGGAGGAAGTGTGAGTCTCACCTCTCATGCCATCTTTAATCCAATCTCTAAGTTTCAATAAATGTTAATTATTATCAGTATTATTATGAAAAGATCTCCAAGACATCATGTTGAATAAAAAGGCCAAGTTGCAGAAAAATACATAAAGCATATTACATAATAATACATTATGCCGTGTGTGTGTACAAAATGTCAGATGCAATCAAGTCTGGCCTGCCTCTCCAGCCATGCCCCTAAGAAGGACTAGTTCTTACTTATACCTCTTCATCCCAGAGACTGAGCATTGTGAGATGGTAATAGTAATAAAGATAGCTCACATGCGTTATTTTTGGCTGTTTCATGAGTCAGACCCTGTGCTAAGCTCTTTTCATGGATTCTTTCATTTACTGCTCCAGCAAACCCACAAAGTAGGTGCTACTATTACATCCCTCTTACAGATGGGGAAGTGAGACTTAGATCACGTTTAGAGCTAGCTAGCAAGGAGTGGAGCCAGGACTCGAACCCAGGCAGTTAGACCTTCCATAATCCTTCACCTAGATTCACCAAATTTTAGTATTTTGTCCCATTTGCATTATTTCTTGCCCCTTATGCAAATATTTTTTTCTCCTGAAAACTTCAAAAGTTGCATATATCACATTCCTTTTACCCTAAAGACTTCTGTGTGTATTTCCTGTGAACAAAGACATCCTCTTATGTAGCCTCAGTACAACTGTCAAAACAGTCAATACCACTATCTAATACACAGTCATGTTCAATTTCATCGGTTGCCTCAGTAACGTCCTTTATTGCCATGTATTTTCCCACCTGGCCCCATCTAGGGCCATGCACCGCATTTGGTTGTCATGTCTCTTTCATCTCCTTTAATCCCGAGCAGCCTTTCTTTGTCAAGACCTCACTCTCAAATCCCCTCATCACGGTGGGGCAGCTCGGCAGAGCAGGAATGGTAACTTCACCTTTGTTCAGGATGGACTACAGGGATTTTCAAAGCAATGACTGTCTCAGTCATGCAAGTAAAAATGAGTCCCAGGCCTACAAAAATCAGGCTGATGCATCTTTTCCTAAAAGAGGAAAAATTCCCCTATGTGCATGAAATTGAGGCAGGGATGGAAAGGCGACAGAAGTCTGGCTGGGGAAACACAGTAAGGGTTGGGGCCTGTGAGAGGTGAGAATCGAGCCTTCTCTCTTTCTTCCTCCCACAGCCACCTACTGCAGCAGATGGCCCAGGGCTCTGTGGCTTCAGCACAAAGGGGCCAGACAGCCCATGAGAGAGGCAAGAGCAGTACCCACAAAGGAAACATCTCTCCAGACTATTACCTCCACCCACAGAGGAGTTGGTCAGTGTGGTTTATATTTCTGGTTGTTTTCCCAGCATCCATTCCCCCTTCACCTACCAATATGATCTTAATTTTCTGTTGAGGAATCATTGCTCCTTCATTCTCACATGTTAGGTGGGATCAGCTGAAACCTGCCAGGGAATCCCATCCTCAGGGCTCAGATGTGGACAGTGGCTAGTCAGCGCCAGTAAGATGCCCAGAGATGTTTGCTGGAGCTCCCAGGAACATAAAGTCCTCTTCCTGTGTGAAAATTGCCTGAATAGACTCTCACTTGCTGGACAGGCATGAGCCTGGCTTGAGTCCTGGAAGGTGGCTATTTCCATCTGGCAACCAGGAGCAGAGAATGGGCCTGGAAATGGAGCTGGCACCAAGGAAGGAGAGCCAGGAAGGGTGGTAAGAAATAACAGTTTCCTGGTCACATTATTTGAGGATTAGATCAAGCCATCCCTGAAGATATACCCCCTAACCTATTCAGTTGTGTGAGCCAAAATATTCTCTTTATTAGTTAGGCAGTGCATTTAGTGGTAGCTATTGTTTGTAATGTAGAGTCCTAATGAATACAAGTGTTCATATCCCACTGATTCTATTTAATGAGCATTTCTCCATCATCAGGCATTTCAGGAGGTGCTGGGGAGATGCAAAGACAATGAGGGTGGGGTCCTATCCTTAAAGAGCCTCTTCTCAGTTTGGCAGAGAGGAAGAGGGAAGAGATGGAAGACTGGAACTTGAACCCTGACTCTGAAATGCTAATATTCCTAAGAGGAGTTCACATGGATCCTATAATCAATTACCAGATTCATGACAACCTGCCCAACTGAATAAGCCCATCTCCTATCATTGCTGGAGAGGATATGACACCAAGAATTGATATCTGATAGTTTTGCTCCAAGGATTTGGGATCCAGTAGTCAATGTGTCATCAATGAAGTTGCAGCCTTTGAAAACCCCAATATCACATCATTAAATGTGGTTAGCAAGGCTTTACTTTTCATTCTAAAGAATAATCTCCAATTTTGCACCTCAAAGCTGCCAAGTTTGACCTTATTAAACAGCAAAATGAAGAACTGAACTTGATTTCACAACTGACGTCTGGCAGATAGGTTACAAGACAAACTGTTCTTATGGATTAACTCGACTTGGTCTTTTAAAAAAATCAAAGTATTAAAGAAAATTGTCAGTTCTACAGAACCAGGTATTTCTGTATCCTAGAAACACCCTAAAGAATGAGGAGGTATGACGTAAAACAAACATTATCAAGTGTTCCCTTCAGCAGTGCATATACTAAAATTGGAATGATACAAAGATTACCATTTTTGGTAAGGATGATATGCTAATTCGTGAAGAGGTACATATTTTTCAGGTGTACTCATCACACACACTAAATGTAACTATGCGAGGAGAGGATATGTTAACAGGGTTGAATATAATCATTTCACTGTGTGTGTGTGTATATATCAGAGTATCATGTTGTACACCTTAAATATATACAATTTTTATTAAAAATATAAAAATAAATGAAGAAAGAAAAAAGTCATCACCATAAAAAAACAAAAACCAAATAAACAAAATGCTGTCAGGATACCCTTCCTCTCACTTGAGGACACATGATAATGTAAGATATTTGCTGGAATCCCTAAAAATTACAAAGATATGTTCCTGTTTCTGATAAATTTATAACACATACAGTTAACTATCACATGCCTGATAAGGGAAGGGCTAGGGGAAGGTAGGACAGGACAGCAAACAGGAGGACCCAGAATTTGGTAGATACCCTGGTCAAGCCCTTCAGCTGTGTCACCTTCTGGCATGGGCGCCAGCGATTGCTCTATCCTGCCCTGCAATCTAGATTGTGGAACCCGATGAAATCCATTGAATGTTCTCAAGCCCTTTATACTGGAATACCTCTGAGCAATTTGCAAAACTACCCATACTTGTGGGAACTGAGTCTTATAACAAGAAAACACAATATGGTTGGAAAAGTCATGTGCCAGTACATGAAGACACAAAGTTGAATAAAAGACTAAGATCTTAGCAGAGGGTTACAGATTTAAAAATAGATCATTTAGACATAATGTTTTTCATTGTGTTATGGGTTGAATCATGTCCCCCCACTAAGAAAATATGTTGAAGCCTAACCCCTTGTGGATCAAATGAAAGTTGCTGTGGCCAGGATTCTCACCTGGCCCAGGTTGGCTAGCTCACTATACACATGTGGGCAATGCGTTGCTATTGACTCTCTATAAGGAGCTCCGCCCAGTGCTCTGGGCGACAGGATGGCTCAGCTGCAAGGCTGCAGGAGAGCAGAGCAGAGGCTGGAGTCATGGCAGCACCGAGGGCAGAGGCCCAGAGGCAGAGACCGGCTTTCTGCATGCAGACTTGCTCTGAGTGGATGGGATTTTAGTGGTGATTGACCCGCCACCGTGGAAATAAAGTTGGGTATAACCCTTTCACCCCAAGAACATTCTACTGTCATTTCTTTGGGCACACTGAATCCGTAGCGAACTTGCCCAGGGCTGAAACCCATTGGCAAGACACCCTAGTACCTCAGAATGTGAGCTTATTTGGGAATAAGGTCTTTACAGAGATAAACAATGAAGCCATGAGGATAGGCCTAGTCCATAGGACTGGTGTCCTTATAAAAAGGGGAACACAGACATAGAGATGACACACACAGAGGGAAGTCAACGTAAAGACACAGAAGACCACGTAACTGATGTGTCTACAAGCCAAGGAATGCCGAGGATCACCCCAAACACCAGAAGCTATGTGAGACAAGGAAGCATTCTGACCTAGACCGTCAGAGGGAGCATGGCCCTGCTGACACCTTGATCTTGGACTTCCAGCTTCCAGACCTGTGGGACAATGAATTTCCATTGTTATAAGCCACCCTGGTTTTGGTTCTTTATTACAGCAGCCCTGGGAAACCAATTCACAGTCACCTGCTTAGTCATTCAACATTTAACAAATAGTAATCATTATTGTCTTGCCAGTAGGTTTCACCACCAGGTAAGTTGGCTCTTGATTTGGTGAGACTGAAAAATGACAATGGACATTTCTGGGGTGAAAGTGTTTATACGCAATTTTATTCTCAGAGTGGCAGGTCGAGCGCTAGAATCCCGTCCACCAGCCGTCTCAGTCTCTGTCCTCGGTGCTGCCACCCCTCCAGCCTCTGCTCTCCTGCAGCCGTGTGGCCCAGAGTGCTGGGCAGAGCTCTTCATATAGAGTCAATAAAAACGTATTGCCCACATGTGTGCAGTGAGCAAGCCGACCAGGGTCAGGTGAGAACCCTGGCCATAGGAACTTTCATTTTCTCTACAATTATGCACCAGGAACTAGGCATAGAGTGGGAAACAAGAGAGACCTTGACTCAAGGAGCCAATATTTTCTTGGGAAAGTCAGTATAAATGTGGGGTGAACAGTACCAAGACGTGCAGGGTGCTCAGATAGCACTCAACAGGAGGGCCTTACCCGGCCTGGGGGATCAAGGATGGAATCCCAGGGGATGCTTCTCAAACCTGAAGGATGGAGAGGTGAGGAAAAGCATTGCTGACAAAGGGAAGGGCACAGGCAAGCTGTTGCTATAGAGGTTACACAAGACACAGAGAGCGAGAGTCCAGGGAAGTGCACCTAAGGTGAGTCTTCAAGCATGAGCAGAGGCAAGCCAGGTGGAGAAGGGCGAGGAGGGCATTCTGCACAGAGGGAACAGCAAAAACACACCATGCAGTTGTGGAATATGGGGTGCAGGGGGGAAAACTAACAGGTCAGTGTCCTGGGATGGAAAGTTCAAGGCCCAGAGTAGCAGGACATGAAATGGCAGATCTCACATTCCAGGCCAAGGAGGTTGACCTTTATCCCAAAGGATGGTGGTGGGGACCACTGAAGGCCTTTAAGCAGGGAGTATGGTGATCAGATTTGTGATTTAAAAAGATCATCTTGAAGGCTGCGTTGGGTGTGGTCTGAGAGGGGTGGAGGAGGCTGGGTCAGGCTGACTGGAGACAGAGGGGTCAGCTGAGGGAGTACTGTGCCAGTCCAGGTGAAAGATAATGGAGGCCTGAATTAGTGGAGGAGTGGGAGTATGGATGGAGAAGAGAGAATGGATTTTTAAATAGACAGTCTTGCAGTGAAATAAGCCAGGCGGAGAAACACAAGTATCAAATGACTTCACTCATCCGTGCAGTATAAGAACAAAGCAAAAACTGAAGGAACAAAACAGCAGCAGACTCACAGAACCCAAGAATGGACTAACAGTTACCAAAGGGAAAGGGACTGGGGAGGATGGGTGGGAAAGGAGGGAGGAGGGGATTAAGGGGCATTACGATTAGCACACATAATGTAGCGGGAGGTACGGGGAGGGCAGTATAGCACAGAGAAGACAAGTAGTGATTCTGTAGCATCTTACTATGCTGATGGACAGTGACTATAATGGGGTATGTGGTGGGGACTTGATAATGGGGGGAATCTAGTAACCACAATGTTGCTCATGTAATTGTATATTAATGATGCCAAAACAAAAAAAAAATAGTCTTGGTGCTTGACTAGATGGAGAGAGTGAGAAAAAGGAAAAGTCTAGAATGACTCCAAGGTTTCCAGCTCGAGCAACTTTAGTAGTGAAGAAATGGCTGCTGAAGTAGGCAACTCTGGAGAAGGAGCAAGTCTTGAGAAGAAGACAAGGAGCTCAGTTTTGGAAAAATTGAATTTGGGGTGACTGTGGGACACCCTAGTCGGGACAGTCACAACAGGTGCAGGTTTACACAAGCGTGTAGCTCCAGGGAGAGGCTAGTGTGGAGATGAGACTGGAGAGTCAGCAGCAGATGCTAGGAGCCATTACCCCAGGGGAGCGGATGAGACTGCCCCGGGGAAACAGGTGGAGTAGGAAGATCATTAAGAACACTGAAGTAGTGGTGAGTGGTAAGAGCAGCCCTCGAAGGAAGCCAAAGAGGGAGGTCAGAGAGGTGGGAGGGAAACCACGCGAGAAGATGCACGGAAACCGGGCAGTAGACATGAGCTGAAGTCTCTGGGGAAGTTAGGTAAGATGATTGGCCCTCGGGTACTGCCTGGGTTATGAGGTTCTTTCAAGATACAAGGAAGGGACTTACTCAGCTTATCTTAGGACGGTGGTTCTCAAACTTGAGAATGTGTCAGAATCACCCAGAGGGCATATTTAAAACATAGTTCTGGGACTGGCTCCAGAGTTTCTGGTTCAGTAGGTCTGGGGCAGGGCCTGAGAATGTGCATTTCTAACAGGTTTGCAGGCGATGTTGAGGCTCCTGTCCTGGGACCACAGGGAGAACCGCCACCTTCAGTGTTGCCATCCTTGGGGAAGTGAGGGACACCCGGCAGCCACCCAGGGACCCAGGGACCCAGGGAGAACTTGAACAATGCCTCATCAGCATACCTGCCACAGAGGACATGCCAGTAGGAAAAGTAGTCCAACAGAGAGTCAGGAGGACAGGCCCTGTCACACGTGACTGCTGGAAGGGACACTGGCATCTCTCTTGTGAAGGGCAGTTTGGCAATAGCTGTGGAAATGGCCCATGTGTGTTCCCTTGGCGCAGCAAGCCCCCATGCAGACGTTTATTCTACAGATACACCTGTACACATGAAATGGCATCTGCCATGGTTATTCACGAAAGCTTTACTTTCTTTTATTTTGTATCATTAATATACAATTACATGAGCAACATGTGGTTACTAGACTCCCCCCATTATTAAGTCCCCACCACATACCCCATTACAGTCACTGTCCATCAGCATAGTAAGATGCTATAGAATCACTACTTGTCTTCTCTGAGTTGTACAGCCCTCCCCGTGCCCCCCCAACATTACGTCTGCTAATCGTAATGCCCCTTTTCCCCCTTACCCCTCCCTTCCCACCCATTTTCCCCAGTCCCTTTCCCTTTGGTAACTATTAGTCCGTTCTTGGGTTCTGTGAGTCTGCTGCTGTTTTGTCCTTCAGTTTTTGGAAAGCTTTATTTTTAAAAGCAAAAGATTGGAGCCCACCTAAACATCCATCAGTAAGGGACTGTTTAGATAAATGGTGGTACATCCATACCATGGAATCCTGTGCAGCTTTAAGAAAGAGTAAGGACTGAAACAACATGGAAGTTTCTCTAAGGCGCTTTGTTAAGTGAAAACAGCAGGGTACAGAACAGAGCTTCGAGTAGGTGTCTTTTGTGTAAAAGGGTGGAAAATAAGAACAACATATATTTGTACCTATTCACCTATGCATAAAGAAATTCTTTACAGAAACATGGGAAATTAATGAGAATGGTTTCCGAGGCAGGGTAGTGTAGGACCAGAAGGGTGGGAGGAAAACTTTTTAGTGAATACTTGTTAATGCTTTTTCAAAAACACTTGGACCATGTGACTCTATTATCTTTTCTTGAATAGACTTTGTTTTTTAGAGTAGTTTTAGATTCACAGCAGAATTGAGCAGGAGGTACAGAGTCCCTCTGTGCCCCTCCCCCCCCCCCCAGCCTCCCCATTATCCACATCCCCCCACCACACACACACACACAGTGGTATATATATATATATATATATTTTTTGCTATTATTAATGTACAATTACATGAGCAATATTATGGTTACTAAACTCCCCCTATTATCAAGTCCCCACCACATAACCCCATTACAGTCACTGTCCATCAGCGTAGTAAGATGCTATAGAATCACTACTTGTCTTCTCTGTGTTATACTGCCTTCCCCGTGACCCACCCCCACATTATGTCTGCTAATCGTAATGCTCCTTTTTCCCCCTTATCCCTCCCATCCCACTCATCCTCCCCAGTTCCTTTCCCTTTGGTAACTGTTAGTCCATTCTTGGGTTCTGTGAGTCTGCTGCTGTTTTGTTCCTTCAGTTTTTCCTTTGTTCTTATACTCCACAGATGAGTGAAATCACTTGATATTTGTCTTTCTCCACCTGGCTTATTTCACTGAGCATAATACCCTCTAGCTCCATCCATGTTATTGCAAATGGTAGGATTTGTTTTCTTCTTATGGCTGAATAATATTCCGTTGTGTATATGTACCACCTCTTCTTTATCCATTCATCTACTGATGGACACTTAGGTTGCTTCCATTTCTTGGCTATTGTAAATAGTGCTGTGATAAACATAAGGGTGCATATGTCTTTTTCAAACTGGGCTGCTGCATTCTTAGGGTAAATTCCTAGGAGTGGAATTCCTGGGTCAAGTGGTATTAATTTGAGTTTTTTGAGGAACCTTCATACTGCTTTCCACAATGGTTGAACTAATTTACATTCCCACCAGCAGTGTAGGAGAGTTCCCCTTTCTCCACATCCTTGCCAACATTTGTTGTTATTTGTCTTTTGGATGGTGGCCATCCTAACTGGCGTGAGGTGATATCTCATTGTGGTTTTAATTTGCATTTCTCTGATATTTGGCAATGTGGAGCATCTTTTCATGTGTCTGTTGGCCATCTGAATTTCTTCTTTAGAGAAGTGTCTGTTCAGCTCCTCTGCCCATTTTTTAATTTGCTTATTTGCTTTTTATTTGTTGAGGTGCGTGAGCTCTTTATATATTTTGAATGTCAACCCCTTATCGGATATGTCATTTATGAACATATTCTCCCATACTGTAGAATGTCTTTTTGTTCTACTAATTGTGTCCTTTGCTGTACAGAAGCTTTTAGTTTGATATAGTCCCACTTGTTCATATTTGCTTTTGTTTCCCTTGCACAGGAAGATATGTTCATGAAGAAGTTGCTCATGTTTATGTCCAAGAGATTTTTGCCTATGTTTTTTTCTAAGAGTTTTATGGTTTCATGACTTACATTCAGGTCTTTGATCCATTTTGAGTTTACTTTTGTGTATGGGGTTAGACAATAATCCAGTTTCATTCTCTTACATGTAGCTGTCCAGTTTTGCAAACACCAGCTGTTGAAGAGGCTGTCATTTCCCCATTTTATATCCATGGCTCTTTTATCGTATATTAATTGACCATATATGCTTGGGTTTATGTCAGGGCTCTCTAGTCTGTTCCCTTGGTCTATGGGTCTGTTCTTGTGCCAGTACCAAATTGTCTCTATTACTGTGGATTTGTGGTAGAGCTTGAAGTCAGGGAGGGTAATTCCCCCCCTTTATTCTTCCTTCTCAGGATTGCTTTGGCTATTCTGGGTCTTTTGTGGTTACATATGAATTTTAGAACTATTTGCTCTAGTTCATTGAAGAATGCTGTAGGTATTTTGATAGGGATTGCATTGAATCTGTAGATTGCTTCAGGCAGGATGGCCATTTGGACAATATTAATTCTTCCTATCCATGAGCATGGGATGTGTTTCCATTTATTGGTATCTTCTTTAATTTCTCTCATGAGTGTCTTGTAGTTTTCAGAGTATAAGTCTTTCACTTCCTTGGTTAGGTTTATTCCTAGGTATTTTATTCTTTTGGGTGCAATTGTAAATGGAATTGTTTTCCCACAGTGGTATATTTTTTATAATCGATGAACGTACACCAACATGTCACCATCACCCAAAGCCCACAGTTTACATTAGGGTCATTCTTGGCATTGTACATTCTATGGGTTTGGACAAATGTGTAATGATGTGTGTCCACCATTACAGTATCATGCAGAGCAGTTTCACTGCCCTAAAAATCCTCTGTGCTCTGCCTAGTCATCATTCCCTCCATCCCTCCAGCCCCTGGCGACCATTCATTGTCTTTTTAAAAAGTAAAATTTGTAATTATTTTTAAAAATAGAACACAGTTTCTTATGTCCCACTGCCTGAGTTTGAATCCCCTCCCTACCATGGCTGTGTGGCCCAGTGCAGGTTGATGAACGTGCTTAAGCCTCTTTCACTTCTGTAAAGTAGGGTTGTTAATAGTACCTATGCTGCAAGACTGCTGAAAGATTAAATAAAACTTGAGAAATGATCAGCAGAGCACCTGGCACTTGGTAAACACACATCCAGGCATAGTAATGTGGTTTCTCTTTGTCAACTCCCTGGAGGTACCAGTGTACGGTTCACAGTCACACCTCCAGAGAAAATCTGATAGTGTGACACTGTCACTATCCAGTATGGAGCATCCCCAGCCACTTTGGGCATTGCCTCAGTTTCCCCAGACCAACCCATGAGCCCCGAAAGAATAGTCCAATCAAATGGCTCAAGGTGTAGCAAGAAACTCCCCCTCAAAGTAACCACTTTCCTCAGAGGAAGTCTCTGGGGGTAGCAGGAACTCAGAATTATTTGGCTTGTGCAGTACAGTTGGGTAGGACAGGAAAAGAATCCAGGAAGGGCCTGGAAGAAAATGAGAGAACAAGGGATTAAAAATCTATTAATATTGCCTTAGGGTTGTTGGGAGGATTAATTGAATCAATCCACATAAAGAATTTAGTGAAGTGCTGGGCACATTGTAAGCACTCAATATGTGGTACCATTGAGGATGAGTGATGGTGATGATGGTGATGTTATCAGGTCTCGGCTGAAGAACAGGTACGGGAAGAATGATGGGGAGAGGGAGACAAGGGACAGGAGTGGTAGTGAAGAGAGGGAGCATTGAGGCTTAAGGTTTCAAAGCAGGAGCAGTTTCCAGGGATGTAAGAGCCCAGGCTGAGGTCCTGGACGTGGGAGTGTGACATGGAAGCACTTGGCAGTGGCCTCCTCCCCATGCTTACAGACAGATTCAGAGTGCCCACACTTTGTATTCTCCTGGGGTCTCACCCAGTGCCCATTCCTCCTGCCCTGGCTCCGTGGGGAGCCCTTTGCCATTCCCTGATCCTTTTCAGAGGTACCCAATTCTCTCCTCCTCCCAGAACTCCAGGAAGTGGTCAGTGTTTGAGGCTCTCCTGCCACGGAGAATCGGTGCTCCCGCAGAGCGCCGGGTGGCACACACAGGCGACTGGTGCGAGCTTGGGCTGCCGGGGAGGTTCCAGAACATGAGGCTATTTTTAGGCTGGCACAGATGCCCAGTTCCCAGCTCAAGGAGAGGGCGTGGTGGGAAGCAATCTTGCCTTCATCATGTATTGTTTTATTAACCACTTAGGATGCTGTGTGCAGTGAGCATGACCTGGTTTTCCTTTCGCCCCCGATTCCGTCCTGCTTGTTACTCCAGAAGCGTTCTCCCCGGGGGGCCAAGGAGGGTCAGAGAGAAAATGAAATTGACCAAGTGACAAGGAATGAGGGTAAGGAGGAGATAAATATCCCATCCTGCTTCATCAGCAGCGGAAGTGGGGTGGGTCCTCAGCCTGGACAAGAGCTGCCTTATCCTCCCCGTAGTGAGGTTGCCCCAAGGGGGTTCGGAAAGCCGTTGCCGAGCAAAGGCGCCAGGCCCCTTGCTGGAAGGGGGCCGCATGGACCCAGCAGGACTCTGATTTGCGCCTGGATTCATTATCTTTATCTTGTCCGATGTTTTAGTAGTAGGTTTTTGTTTGATTTCAAAGTGAGATGGTTAGGTCATTATTTGTTAAATTATAGCTTTCAATTGGCAGATTTATTGAAATGAGAAGGCTGAGAGAGGCTCACATGCCTCGAAGTTTTTGTTTGGGATTTATAATTACCGCTGTTTGGAAGAGATTAGCTGGGGGCGTTAAAGTCTTCTTTTAAGAAAATCCCCAAATTGCGTGGTGTTGGGGGAGGGGGAGGGGAAACTGCCAGTAAGCTCACTAGATACAGACCTGACAAGCGATGTTATTGGTGTCATTACCCATGCCCAGGGTCCTTGTACTACGGAAAAGAGGGCGACAGATGTTTTATAATAATCCGTATACTTTGTCCCCAGGCCGAGCCCAAGACCGGAACTGAGGCACCAAAGGGCAGTGAGATGGTCCGCAGCGTGCGAGCCAAGGCCGCGCGGCAGATGGAGTTTTGTTTACCGCTAACCCATTCCTCATTCCTTCGTGATTCCTCCAGAAGGTAGGGGAGGTGCGGAGCTCTGGATCAGCCCTGTAGATTTTCCTCCTTGGGGATTTGTTTCTGCTTTTGGGAGGGACATGGGAGATGCTTTGTTCCTTGTTCCTTGTTGCGACGGGGGGTCTGAGCTGCTTTTCTCCTACCTACCTGGCTTAGCCGCAGCTCCGCTACTTGCAGAAAGATCCTGGATCCAGCAGAGGGCGCGCCACCGCCTGTTTTAGCGCTTCTGCCTCCATCCCTCGGGAAACCACACCCCAACAACCATCTGTGCGAGCCCAGCCGAGCTCTTCTTCGCGTCTGTGCTGGTTTTCCTTCTCTGGTACCAGCAAGGATGCAGATTACAATCTCTGGGCGCCTCGGGCTGCGAGCGGCGGTCCAGACAAGTGCCTTGGTCTTCGTCATCTTTTTATATTCAAGGACAGCATCTCTGCTCATTGCATCGGAGGCCGAGGCCTCGAGGGGCCCCCAGAATCTGAGCCATTTCCCCCATCACTCCTTTGCTCTGTGTTCTGCAGGACCCACCGACAGCGAGGGTGGGAAGCCTCTCTAGAGGGCGGGGGGAGCCTACACCCACGATCCCATTACGACCTCCTCTGGCCCCAGCTGTCTTGTGTCATTGGACCTCGAACCCTGTGCAAGAGGAGACCAAGGATGTCCTCGGGTCTGTCAGCACCCAGCACATATCTATAAGCCTAACCCAGATACACAGCAGATACTCAGTGAATGAATCAATTCATATAAATCATTATTTTAATTTTTCCATTCTTTATTTCACATACTGAGAATGTACACTGTGCCAGGCACTAGGAATCAGAGATAAAAAATATAATCCTGTCTTCAAAGAGATTACAATCTGGAGACAGACACACATGAATCTCGGCAGTGAGAATTTGCAGCTTCCCCTAATTAATGGCTAACTTCATTAAACCAGCAAAATCACACCAGTCCCACGATACCTACTGGCCGGACAAAACCAATATTCTTCTAAAACACAAGCTCCTCTTAACTTGACAGGGAACTTGACTCACACCCTTTCTCCTGGGATTCCTGTTCAGATTCCCTCTGTCTCCTAATACTTGAAGCCCCAGATTACACTCTACATCCCATACTTCCTATTAAACCAGGCCATGTCACAGAGGTCATATTTGACCCAAGGCCCCTTGGCTGTGCCGCAGGGTCTCTCTGAGTGATTTTTCCTTCAGAAGAGATGAGAAACCAGCCCATCACTAAGTAGCCCCTTGTCCTAAAGGAGTTTTGGGCTTTTGCTGTTATTGGGGTTTTGTTTGTTTGTTTTGATTATGCTTTAGAGTGTATATTTGACGCTGTTCCCATCTTGCTTTCATCTTTATTCGTAATGATCACATTCACTCCACTTACATGAGCAATCAAAGGGATGAAACCCTCTGCCTTTGGGGGACGCTAGCACAGATAAGAAGCCCAGAAATAGGAATTGTTTTCTGATGAGTAAATGTCAAATTTTATAGATTAGTTTTGGGAATTGGAGGGAGAGCTACCATTATGGCCTGAAGCAACTAGATGCATCTCTAGAGCTATGATGGCCAAGAAATAAATGTTTGGGAAGTGATTCAATGCACATATTTTGGTCTCTGAAAAAGACTAGAGCATGAAATGAGTAAAAGACAAGACTTCAAAGCTCTTTAACTCTTACAACAACAACAAAAAACCTTAATCTTTATAATTTCATGGTACTGAAAATTTACTATAATTAATTCTTTTTTAACCACACAACTGCTCCATCTCCAGCCGTGTGCACTGGTGTGAATCAAATACTGTCTTTTAGATTACACTTCTACCCTCCATAGCTCCCCAGCAAGGGTCCCAATGACTACAATTAAAACCACTGCACAACACGGTTTCACAGGGGAAATCTATCAAACCTTTAAAGTGAAGATAATCCCAGAACTGTTTAAACTGTTACATACTACAGAAAAAGAAGGAAAATTTCCAAACACTTTTTAAAATATGAGAACAAGATTGATACCAAACAGTAAAACCTTCACTAAATATATAAATATGTGTATCTCCCTAATTAATATTAATACAAAAAAATCCAAACGCAATATTCATAAATAGAATATAGCATGTTAAAATTAATATATCATAACCATATAGCTTATTCAAAGAATTCAAGGTTCAACATATGGAACTCTACTATCAAAACTGAGAATTTCCTCTTCTGGTAGTAGTGGACTAGGTAATTTAGAACTATCCTCTCCATGAAGAAAAGTTTTAAAGCTGGAAAAAGAATTTTAAAAAATTTCTTAAGTCATCAGTGTTAACATGATAGGGATCAATTACTGGATGAGATCTGGAAGAGGTGGGAATGCAGATTGGTGAGCAAAGCATTTGTGGTCAGTTTTTCCAGAAACATTTGTTGAGAATCTAAGATGTACTTTGGGTGTACTTTCCCAAAGGGATGGGAACTAAAAAAAGCAATCCGCCTACAGTAGGAACTCTGGTAAACTCCTCCATCCCATAGTATTTAATTCACATAGAATCTAAAACTGGGAGGAGAATGGATTGATTTCTCAATATGTAGTGTTGGAACAACTAGGTAGCCACTGGAAAAACAAAGCTGGATCCATACTTCACACTACATATGAGAATAAATTCCCATTGGATCAAGTTTAAAATGAAAAAAAACATGAAAGCAATAGAAGAAAATATGTGGGGATTCTCTTATAACAATTAAGGGAATGAGGTCTCTCTCATTATATCACAAAAGCCAAAAACCACTAAAAAGAAATTGATCAATTTGGCTACATAAAAAATTCTGCAAAACAACATAAAGTCAAAGGACAAATGACAAACTTGGAAAAATATTTTCAACTCATATCACAAGCAAAGGATTTAATTTCCATAATATTTAAAGAGCTCCTGCAAATTGATTGGAAAAAGATTAATATCCCAAAGGGAAAAATGGGCCAAAAATATAGAGACAGTCACAGAAAAGAAAGGAAAAATTACTCTTATTATGAAAAGATGCTCAACTCCAGTCATATGGTAAATGCAAATTAAAACCACATGAGATATCATTTTTCACCCATTATACTAGTAAAAATCCAAATTTTGATATCACACCACATAGACCAGAAAACAAACATTCACATACATTGCCTGTAGGAAGGTAAATTAACAGCCTGTACTGAGGGAAATTTGTCAGTATTTATCAAAATTATAAATGCACATATCCTCTGATCCAGTAAGCCTACTTCCAGAATTTTTTCCTACAGATAAGCTTACACATGTGCAAAATGACATTCATACAAGGTTTTCCATTATAATTATGTAATGGCAAAAGATTATAAACCACTAAATGTTCAACAATAAAGGGTTCAATAAATTATGGCCATGTTGGAATATTATACAGCTATAAAAAGAGACTAAGGAATTTTCTTATGTATCTTATGGAAAGTTTAGCAAGATACAGTCAACAAAAAAAGGCAAGATTCAGAATAGGGTAAACAAAAGGAGGGAAAATAACATATCCATAGAACTTATATATACATAAAATTTTTCTAGGATAAAAAGAAACTAAAAGCAAGAGTCACCTCTTAGGGGATATGGGAACTGAGTAGAAGGAGGAAGGGGTGGGAAACAGATTTTTTACTATCTGCATTTTAAAAATATTTGAACAATGTAGATGTCTTATTTATTTACACCTGTAGGGTATAACTTTTGGTATCATGGCCAACTCTCCTATGCCACTGTTAAAGTATCAGATGGGCCATATTTCCCAGCAACCAGAAGATACTGCCCTGAGTCAGACTCTCTTCTGGCCAAAGGCACTGATTTCTAATCACTAGCTGGGCTTGGCATAAGCTAAGGTGGTTCAGGAGATAGAATGGAGCCAACAGACCCCTACTTTGATTTTTCCCCTAGCTTTGACTTAATTATTTTTTTTTAATTGTGGTAAAATATGAATAATATAAAAATTACCATTTTAGCCATTTTCAAGTGTGTAAGTTGATGGCATTAAGTACATTCACAGTGTTCTGCAACCATCATCACCATCCAACTCCAGAACTTTTTCATCATTCTGAAAGAAACTCCATCCCCATTAAACATAAACCCCATTAACCCTAAAATTCCCTAGTCTTCTCTCTCCCCCAACCCCTGGTAACCTCTTTTCTACTTTCTGTCTCTATGAATTTGCCCATTCTAGATTCCTCATATAGGTGGAATTACACAATATATGTCGTTTTGTGTCTGGTTTAATTCACTTAGGATATTTTGAAGGTTCATCCATGTTGTACCATGTACCAGAATTTCATTCCTTTGTATGGCTGAGTAATATTCTATTGTCTGGATATACACATTTTATTTATTCATTCTTCTGTTGATAGATATTTGAACTGTTTCCAGTTTTTGGCTGTTGTGAATAATGCTACTATCAACATTGGTGTCCAAATATCTGTTTGAGTTCCTGCTTTCAATTATTTTGAGAATATATACCTAGGAATGGAATTGCCCTAATTTTGGCTTTTCACCAACTGAGCTCACCAGAGCAACACCCCTCAAAGATTAGGGACTGGAGGCTAAGGGCCTTGACTTCAAGGAAAATCTGGAAGAAAGTTAAAATACAAACAATTAAACAATATAAGACAGCCAAGCACCTTCTATACATAAATGCATCACAACCAAAATGGCAAAACAGGAATGTGAGATCACTAAATGGCCACAGGCTTTAGTATTCCCCTTTGTCTCCACAAATGTTTCACAGTTGCATTTGTATCTCATGTGAGTCTTCATCTTAGAACCAAAATGATATCAAAGGACTCCTGGCACCCCTTCCTGCCCAGGGCTTCCCACCCCCCCATAAGGACAGATGGTCTGCAGCTTCTATGGACTCAGTGTAAATTAGAACCAGGCCTATGGTGACATTAATGTAGCGCTTGCTAATGAGAATTCTGCAGGCTGCAAGCTTAGTAATTTGCTGATTGTCTTCTGACCTCTTCTAAGGGCTTCTAGAAGGGACACCCTAAGTAACATTAATACTGGGCTAAGGCATCACTGAATTAATGAATTAAGCACACAGCCCTGCTCACTTTGCTGGCATCAGTTTTTACTCACCCCGGACAATGGGTGAGTGGCTATTTTCAAGACTGCTTCCTCCACTTAAAACATCTCAAAATCCTTGTAACAGTGAGTCACTTGAGCACCCCCACTTTCAGACACACACTTGGCCACCAAGATGTGCCCATTAAGAAAACAGGCCAGACTTCCGGGAAGATGGCGGTGTGAGCAAGGCGGCAGAAATCTCCTCGCAACACTATATTTATCTACGAAAACACAGCAAATACATGTATTCCTAAAAGAGAGACGAGAATACACAGGAAAGCGCACAGCGTGCAGCTACACCCGAGAGGACTTGGCACCCCAAGAGGCGGGTAAGATACGGAGCCGCGACCCGGCGGGACCCGAGCCCTCCCCCACCCCAGCGCCCCGGCGGGAGGAGAGGATTCAGAGCCGGGAGGGAGTGGAAGTGCACCCCGCGAAGTAGCCAGCCCCGGGGATCTGCGCGGAGAGCGCTGACCCACATTACGCTGTGCAGCGGAGATTGGAGAGACAGAGGGGCAGGATCTGAGCGGGGAACGCGCCAGGGGGCTTGCAGCCGGCTCCCGGGAAGGAAAAAAAAAAAAGCGCGCACTTTCTTCAGCGCTCTTAAAGAGACAGGAGCCCAGCGGAGGAGCCGGATATCCCCTGCACACTCAGCCCAGCAGGCTGGGAGTCCTGGGGAGTTTCAGATGCCTTAGCTGGCGACTGAGGAAGCGTAGCCATACTTACACTTCTCACGGAGATCAACAGCCTCCTATTCGTTCCCACCCCTGCCAGAGCGATAAAGGGCCCTGCGGAGTGGCGCAGTCAAGCTGTGGAATAGTGGGGCAATAGCGCCACCTACAGCATTCCCACAGAATCTACGTCCACTGGGCGTTTTTTTTGTTTTTTGTTGTTTTGTTTTTGTTTTTTCTTTTCTTTCTTTCTCTCTTTTTTTCTTTCTTTCTTCTTTTTTTTCTCTTTTTTTTTCTCTATTTAAAGTCTTAAAGAGCCCAGCTGACATACGTGGCAACTACCAGTGATCAATTATACAGCCATGAAAAGACAGAAGAATATGGTTCAGACCAAAATCAACCAGACAACCCCAGAGAGGGAGTCTGAAGGGATGGAAATGCACAGTCTTCCTGAAAAAGAATTCAGAATAAAAGTCATAACCATGCTGATGGACCTACAGAGAAATGTGCAAGAGCTGAGGGAGGAAGTGAGGGAACTGAGGAAAGACAATGCAGAAATCAGACAAGCAATCGATGGGCTTAACAGCAGAATGGATGAGATGCAAGAGACTGTTAATGGAATAGAAATCAGAGAACAGGAATACAGAGCAGCTGAGGCAGAGAGAGATAAAAGGATTTCTAGGAATGAAAGACTATTAAGAGAACTGTGTGACCAATCCAAACGGAACAATATTCGCATTATAGGAGTACCAGAGGAAGAAGAGAGGGAGAAAGGGATAGAAAGTGTCTTTGAAGAAATTATTGCTGAAAACTTTCCCTCGCTGGGGAAGGAAATAGTCTCGCAGTCCACCGAAGCCCACAGATCTCCCAACACAAGGGACCCAAGGAACACAACACCAAGACACATAATAATTAAGATGGCAAAGATCAAAGATAAAGACAGGGTATTAAAGGCAGCTAGAGAGAGAAAAAAGATCACCTACAAAGGAAAACCCATAGACTATCATCAGACTTCTCAACAGAAACCTTACAGGCCAGAAGAGAATGGCATGATATAGTTAACGTTATGAAACAGAAGGGCCTCGAACCAAGAATATTGTATCCAGCACGATTATCATTTAAATATGATGGAGGGATTAAACAATTTCCAGACAAACGAAAGTTGAGAGTTTGCCTCTCATAAACCACCACTACAGGATATCTTAAATGGACTGCTCTAGATGGAAGCACACCTCAGGCTAAAAAGATCTCACTAGAGAAAAATAAAATCATAGCAAAGAAAGCAGACCATCCAAATACTAACTAAAGGCAAAGAATAAAACACCTATTATAGAAAAAATGGAGGAGGAGGAATAAGAAGGGAGAGAAATAAAGACACATCAGACAGTGTTTACAATAACTTAACAAGAAAGTTAAGTTAGATTGTTAGATAGTAAAGAAGCAACCCTTGAACCCTTGGTAACCACGAATCTAAAGCCAGCAATGGCAATAAGTACATATCTATCAATAATCACCCTAAATGTAAATGGACTGAATGCACCAATCAAAAGACACAGAGTAACAGAATGGATAAAAAAGCAAGACCCATCTATATGCTGCCTACAAGAAACTCACCTCATATCCAAAGATATACACAGACTAAAAGTGAAGGGATGGAAAAAGATAATTCATGCAAACAACAAAGAGAAAAAAGCAGGTGTTGCAGTACTTGTATCAGACAAAATAGACTTCAAAACGAAGAAAGTAGCAAAAGATAAAGAAGGACATTACATAATGATAAAGGGGTCAGTCCAACAAGAAGATATAACCATTATAAATATATATGCACCCAACACAGGAGCGCCAGCATATGTGAGACAAATACTAACAGAATTAAAGGCGGAAATAGACAGCAATGCATTCATCTTAGGAGACTTCAACACACCACTCACTCCAGAGGACAGATCAACCAGACAGAAAATAAGTAAAGACACAGAGGCACTGAACAACACACTAGAACAGATGGACCTAACAGACATCTACAGAACTCTACACCCAGAAGCAACAGGATACACATTCTTCTCAAGTGCACATGGAACATTTTCCAGAATAGACCACATACTAGGCCACAAAAAGAACCTCAGTAATTTCAAAAATATTGAAATCCTACCAACCAACTTCTCAGATCACCAAGGTATAAAACTAGAAATAAATTTTAGAAAGAAATCAAAAAGGCTCACAAATACATGGTGACTTAACAACACTCTCCTAATTAATCAATGGGTTAACGACCAAATCAAAACAGGAATCAAAGAATATATGGAGTCTAATGACAACAACAACACAAAGCCACAACTTCTGTGGGACGCAGCAAAGGCTGTTCTAAGAGGAAAGTATATTGCAATCCAGGCCTATTTAAAGAAGGAAGAACATTCCCAAATGAATAGTCTAAAGACACAATTAGTGAAATTGGAAAAAGAAGAACAAATGAGGCACAAAGTCATCAGAAGGAGGGACATAATAAAGATTAGAGAGGAAATAAATAAAATTGAGAAGAGTAAAACAATAGAAAAAAATCAATGAAACCAAGAGCTGGTTCTTTGAAAAAATAAACAAAATAGATAAACCCCTAGCCAGACTCATAAAGAGAAAAAGAGAATCTACACACATAAACACAATCAGAAATGAGAAAGGAAAAATCACGACGGACCCCACAGAAATACAAAGAATCATAAGAGAATATTATGAGAATCTATATGCTAACAAGCTGGAAAACATAGAAGAAATGGACAACTTCTTAGAAAAATACAACCTCCAAGACTGACCAAGCAAGAAACAGAAAAACTAAACAGACCAATCACCAGCGACGAAATCGAATTGGTAATCAAAAAACTACCCAAGAACAAAACCCCCGGGCCTGATGGATTCACCTCTGAATTCTACCAGACATATAGAGAAGAAATAACACCGATTCTCCTTAAAGTTTTCCAAAAAATAGAAGAGGAGGGAATACTTCCAAACTCATTCTGTGAAGCCAGCA
This sequence comes from Smutsia gigantea, assembly GCA_032199065.1. Taxonomy (NCBI): domain Eukaryota; kingdom Metazoa; phylum Chordata; class Mammalia; order Pholidota; family Manidae; genus Smutsia; species Smutsia gigantea. Next base: position 78,913 of record JAVSCE010002782.1, read on the forward strand.
TCACTCTAATACCAAAACCTGTCAAGACCTCACCAAAAAAGAAAATTACAGACCAATATCCCTGATGAACGTAGATGCAAAAATACTCAACAAAATATTAGCAAACCGAATTCAAAAATACATCAAGAGGATCATACACCACGATCAAATGGGATTCATCCCAGGGATGCAAGGATGGTACAACATTCGAAAATCCATCAACATTATCCACCACATCAACAAAAAGAAGAACAAAAACCACAAGATCATCTCCATAGATGCTGAAAAAGCATTTGACAAAATTCAGCATCCATTCCTGATTAAAACTCTCAACAAAATGGGTATAGATGGCAAGTACCTCAACATCATAAAGGCTATATATGACAAACCTACAGCTAACATCATACTTAATGGCGAGACACTGAAAGCTTTTCATCTAAGATCGGGAACAAGACAAGGATGCCCACTCTCTCCACTGTTATTCAACATAGTACTGGAGGTCCTAGCCACAGCAATCAGACAAAACAAAGACATACAAGGCATCCAGATTGGTAAAGAAGAAGTCAAATTGTCACTATTTGCAGATGACATGATACTGTACATAAAAAACCCTAAAGACTCCATTCCAAAACTACTAGAACTAATATCTGAATTCAGCAAAGTTGCAGGATACAAAATTAACACACAGAAATCTGTTGCTTTCCTATACACTAATGATGAACTAACAGAAAGAGAAATCAGAAAAACAATTCCATTCACAATTGCATCAAAAAGAATAAAATACCTAGGAATAAACCTAACGAAGGAAGTGAAAGACCTGTACTCTGAAAACTACAAGACACTCCTAAGAGAAATTAAAGAGGACACTAACAAACGGAAATGCATCCCATGCTCTTGGCTAGGAAGAATCAATATTGTCAAAATGGCTATACTACCTAAAGCAATCTACAGATTCAATGCAATCCCTATCAAACTATGAACAGCTTTCTTCAATGGACTGGAACAAATAATTCTAAAATTCATATGGAACCACAAAAGACCCGAATAGCCAAAGCAATCCTGAGAAGGAGGAATAAAACAGGGGGAATTACGCTCCCTGACTTCAAGCTCTACTACAAAGCCACAGTAATCAAGACAATTTGGTATTGGCACAAAAACAGACCCACAGACCAGTGGAACAGAATAGAAAATCCAAACATTAGCCCAAACATATACAGTCAATTAATATTTGATAAAGGAGCCTTGGATATACAATGGGGAGATGACAGCCTCTTCAGCAGCTGGTGTTGGAAAAACTGGACAGCTACATGTAGGAGAATGAAACTGAACTACTGTCTAGCCCTATACACAAAGGTAAACTCAAGGTGGATCAAAGACCTGAATGTAAGTCATGAAACCATAAAACTCTTAGAAAAAAACATAGGCAAAAATCTCTTGGACATAAACATGAGCAACTTCTTCATGAACATATCTCCCCGGACAAGGGAAACAAAAGCAAAAATGAACAAGTGGGACTATATCAAGCTGAAAAGCTTCTGTACAGCAAAGGACACCATCAGTAGAACAAAAAGACATCCTACAGTATGGGAGAATATATTCATAAAAAACGTATCTGATAAAGGGTTGACATCCAAAATATATAAAGAAATCACACACCTTAACAAACAGAAAGAAAATAATGCAATTAAGAAATGGGCAGAGGACATGAATAGACACTTCTCTAAAGAAGAAATTCAGATGGCCAGCAGGCACATGAAAAGATGCTCCACATCGCTAATCATCAGAGAAATGCAGATTAAAACCACAATGAGATATCACCTCACACCAGTGAGGATGGCCAACATCCCAAACACAAACAACAACAAATGTTGGCGAGGATGTGGAGAAAAGGGAACCCTCCTACACTGCTGGTGGGACTGCAAATTAGTTCAACCATTGTGGAAAGCAGTATGGAGGTTCCTCAAAAAACTCAAAATAGAAATACCATTTGACCCAGGAATTCCACTCCTAGGAATTTACCCTAAGAATGCAGCAGCCCAATTTGAAAAAGACAGATGCACCCCTATGTTTATTGCAGCACTATTTACAATAGCCAAGAAATGGAAGCAACCTAAGTGTCCATCAGTAGATGAATGGATAAAGAAGAAGTGGTACATATACACAATGGAATATTATTCAGCCGTAAGAAGAAAAGAAATCCTACCATTTGCAACAACATGGATGGAGCTAGAGGGTATTATGCTCAGTGAAATAAGCCAAGCCGAAAAAGCCAAGTATCAAATGATTTCACTCATACGTGGAGTATAAGAACTAAGGAAAAAAAAAAAAACTGAAGGAACAAAACAGCAGCAGACTCACAGAACCCAAGAACGGACTAATAGTTACCAAAGGGAAAGGGACTGGGGAAAATGGGCGGGAAGGGAGGGATAAGAGAGAAAAAGGGGCATTACGATTAGCAGATGTAATGTTGGGGGGGCACGGGGAGGGCAGTACAACTCAGAGAAGACAAGTAGTGATTCTATAGCATCTCACTACGCTGATGGACAGTGACTGTAATGGGGTTGGTGGGGGGGACCTGATGAAGGGGTAGTTTAATAACCATAATATTGCACATGTAATTGTAGATTAATGATAATAAAATAAATTATATTTACAAAAAAAGAAAAAAAAAAGAAAGAAAACAGGCCACATTAACCGTGGGTGCCATTCGCACATGGCTTGTGTGCTGAGCAGGTGGCAAATGAAGCTCACCCTTATCTCCAAGAAGATAAGGGAGTGATACTGTTTGCAAAACAGCCTCCTCTGTCTTAAGGAAAAAAACCAGAATGGAATACTGAATTCTCAAGAATGGGAGAGCTCTTTGAGGCTCTTTAGTTCAACCTGGAGCAGATATTTTTTTGACCAGCCTCTTTTCTCCTGCCAACACAAATCTGAATTCTCATGGGAGAATTAACCCTTCCCTGGTTCTCAGCCCTGTGGTTTGGGCACAGTTAACCCCACTCCCAGTTCCAGGACTAGATCCTGATTAGCTTAAGATAGAGTGTCCCAACCCTTTGATCCAGTGGTTGGTTTAAAATGGGTAGTTAACCCAAGCCAATAAGACGCAAGGAAGTGTTTGCTGGAGTTTCTGGCAAAGCAAAGCCCTCCTCTTTGGAAGAAGTATTTAAATAAGGAAGAATGTAGCCTCAGGAGTTCCTGGCCGCCATTTTTCCATCATGAGGGAGAGCATGCCTGAAATTAAAATCAATGCTAAAGGTGGTGAGAAACCAACAGAGAGAAGCTGGGTCCCAGGCACACTGCTTCAGCCTATATCAAGCCCCGCCTAAAGTTAGCACCATCTCTGAACTGTTCAGTTACATAAGCCAATAAATGGCCTTTATCTTTTCAGCCAATTTGAGTTAAAGTTTTTGTTATTTGCAACATAAATTTGTCCAGCTACTTCAAGCCTCCATAATCAATGCTAAAATGACTATAACCTTCCAGTGAGAAAGAATTGTTAGCTGTTTCTGTGACGTGTTACTAGACACTCAGCAGAGGATAAGGGGCAGGCACATGGGATGCATGTGAAGAGGGAGTTTGATATCCACCTGGAGGCAGTGAGAATCCCTGCTGGAAAATACTTATTGATGAGAGATGCTATGCCTCAGGTGACAGCATCAAGGCTATACCTGTATAAACTGGAGGAAGAAGACAAGTTTGTCTCAGGCTGATTCCCTCCCCACCACACACTATTCCCATCCCCTGTCCGTAAGGTGAGGACATTGGATTTGGTGAGCTCTGAAACCTGTCTAGCTCCAGCGTCTACATGTCTTTGTTTCTTTTTTTTTAATATAATTTATTTTATTATCATTAATCTACAATTACATGTGCAATATTACAGTTATTAAACTACCCCTTCATCAGGTCCCCTCCACCAACCCCATTACAGTCACTGTCCATCAGCGTAGTGAGATGCTATAGAATCACTACTTGTCTTCTCTGAGTTGTACAGCCCTCCCCGTGCCCCCCCAACATTATATCTGCTAATCTTAATGCCCCCTTTTCCCTCTTATCCCTCCCTTCCCGCCCATTTTCCCCAGTCCCTTTCCCTTTGGTAACTATTAGTCCGTTCTTGGGTTCTGTGAGTCTGCTGCTGTTTTGTTCCTTCAGTATTTTTTTTCCTTAGTTCTTATACTCCACGTATGAGTGAAATCATTTGATACTTGGCTTTTTCGGCTTGGCTTATTTCACTGAGCATAATACCCTCTAGCTCCGTCCATGTTGTTGCAAATGGTAGGATTTCTTTTCTTCTTACGGCTGAATAATATTCCATTGTGTATATGTACCACCTCTTCTTTATCCATTCATCTACTGATGGACACTTAGGTTGCTTCCATTTCTTGGCTATTGTAAATAGTGCTGCAATAAACATAGGGTGCATCTGTCCTTTTCAAATTGGGCTGCTGCATTCTTAGGGTAAATTCCTAGGAGTGGGATTCCTGGGTCAAATGGTATTTCTATTTTGAGTTTTTTGAGGAACCTCCATACTGCTTTCCACAATGGTTGAACTAATTTGCAGTCCCACCAGCAGTGTAGGAGGGTTCCCTTTTCTCCCCATCCTCACCAACATTTGTTGTTGTTTGTGTTTGGGATGTTGGCCATCCTCACTGGTGTGAGGTGATATCTCATTGTGGTTTTAATCTGCATTTCTCTGATGATTAGCGATGTGGAGCATCTTTTCATGCACCTGTTGGCCATCTGAATTTCTTCTTTGGAGAAGTGTCTATTCATGTCCTCTGCCCATTTCTTAATTGGATTATTTGCTTTCTGTTTGTTAAGGTGCATGAGTTCTTTATATATTTTGGATGTCAACCCTTTATCAGATACGTTTTTTATGAATATATTCTCCCATACTGTAGGATGTCTTATGTCTTTGTTTCTGCAGAAAGACCACAGGCTTTGGCATTTCACTTACCTGAGTTTAGATTCTGCCAGCATCAGCTGAGCAAACTCAGTCAAACTACTTAACCTCTCTGAGCTTCCTCAGCAATAAAATGGGGATATTGATTGTACCTCCCACACAGTGATTTTTTTGAGGACCAGATGAAATACAGTGTATCAAGGTGGTAGCACAGTGCATGTGGTACATATGCTATGAATGTCAGCTCTCCCTACCTCACCCCACTGCCCTTTTCTGTAAATGTAGACGATGGGGTCAGCAACCTCCAGCCAGCAGGTGGGGTCTCATGCCTGCATTTGTATATAAAGCTTTATTGGAAATCGACTATCTCTTTCATCTATGTATTATTTGTGCTGCTTTTTAGCTACAGGAGGAGAGCTGAGTAAACAGGACAGAGACTGTTCGGCCCATAAAGCCTAAAATGTTTACTCTGTACCTTAATCGAATAAGCTTGTTAGCTCCATGTAGAACGTAAGGTCTGGACTAGTATAAGGAGTTTCGGTCATTAGCAGGTAGGGGAAATATTGAGAAGGGATAAAGAAATTTCTTGATGCTTCTTGAGTCTCATGCTGGCTCTGGGGCACGTGAGCTTCATTCCGAGGGCAGTGACCAGTGTCTGAGGAGAATGCCCCATGGCAGGGGAAAAATCCCAGTGAAATAGTCAAAGGTTCTCCAGGATTCAAACCTTCCCCATCACTTGAGGAAAAGGGCTGAAAGAAAGGTTGTATCTCTAGATATCACATATACATACACACACGTGTGTGCGCACAGATACACGTGCACGCTACCTCAAGGAATTTACCAGAGATTCTTTTTTAAGTACCAAATATAAATAAATATTGCCATCCTACAGTATGGGAGAGTATATTCATAAATGACATATCCGATAAGTGGTTGACATCCAAAATATATAAAGAGCTCACGCACCTCAACAAACAAAAACAAATAAGCCAATTAAAAAATGGGCAGAGGAGCTGAACAGACACTTCTCCAAAGAAGAAATTCGTTTGCCCAACAGGCACATGAAAAGATGCTCCACATCGCTAATCATCAGAGAAATGCAGATTAAAACCACAATGAGATATCACCTCACACCAGTTAGGATGGCCACCATCCAAAACACAAACAACAACGAATGTTGGCGAGGATGTGGAGAAAAGGGAACCCTCCTACACTGCTGATGGGAATGTAAATTAGTCCAACCATTGTGGAAAGCAGTATGGAGGTTCCTCAAAAAACTCAAAATAGAAATACCATTTGACCCAGGAATTCCACTCCTAGGAATTTATCCTAAGAATACAGCAGCCCAATTTGAAAAAGACATATGCACCCATATGTTATTCACAGCACTATTTACAACAGCCAAGAAATGGAAGCAACCTAAGTGTCCATCAGTAGATGAATGGATAAAGAAGATGTGGTACATATACACAATGGAATATTATTTAGCCATAAGAAGAAAACAAATCCTGCCATTTGCAACAACATGGATGGAGCTAGAGGTATTATGCTCAGTGAAATAAGCCAGGCGGAAAAAGACAAGTATCAAATGATTTCACTCATATGTGGAGTGTAAGAACAAAGAAAAAAACTGAAGGAACAAAACAGCAGCAGACTCACAGAACCCAAAAATGGACTAACAGTTACCAAAGGGAAAGGGACTGGGGAAGATGGGCGGGAAGGGAGGGATAAGAGGGAAAAAGGGGCATTACGATTAGCAGATATAATGTTGGGGGGGCACGGGGAGGGCTGTACAACACAGAGAAGACAAGTAGTGACTCTATAGCATCTTACTACGCTGATGGACCATGACTGTAATGGGGTATGTGGTGGGGACTTGATGATGTGGGGAGTCTGGTCACCATAACGTTGCACATGTAATTGTAGATTAATGATACCAAAAATATATATATATATTGCAATAGGTCTCAGCTTCTGGTGTGAAGTAGAAACTATTTCCTTTAGGGGCAGCTTTTTTGGTGGGCATGGCTCTGGGATTATCAAGGCAGGGGTCATAAGTGTTGGTTGATCTTGGCATCCCTGGGTTGCCCCAGCACTGACCATTTGGAACAGAGCTTAATGTCCCAGACAGGTTACCTGATCCACTGTCCAGAACAATTTATGGTTTTCTCTGCACATGCAACTGAGAAAATGGCACACTCCGCAGACTTACCCGTTGCTTTTCTAGGTGGCACAACCCACAGTAACTCACATGACTGTCTGAGCTGCGTGTCACTGTCCGTAGATGATGCCACCACTGGTAACTCAGCTTCTCGCTCAGATAACATGAGGTACATGTGCCTGAACAGTGTAGTGTTCTTCTTAGCAAGACAACCTTCTTGGGTGAGATCTGGGGCTTCAGTTTCTGGCCCTTTCAGGGTAACAAAATACCTTTAGGCAATTTTTTGTTTGGTTTTGGATTTACTTGTTTTTTTGTTTTTAGATTTGGTTCTGTAGGCAGAGCTCACCTCTGTGTATCCCATTTTCTTCCCAGAACTCAGGGCTGGAGATCACTCCCCTACCCTGTTGCCCCTTCCTTGCTGAAGAAGGAACTCTGATTAACTTGCTTTGTCATTCTCCTCCACTCTTTTCCTTCCTTCCTCTCTCTCCCAGACACACATAGGCTGATGCTTATGACAGCTCTCATTTTCAGGCGTTAACCCTTTCCATCCTTCTCACACCATGATCCTTATTTTACAATGAGAAAACTGAGGCAGGAGTCATTAAGTGATGTGTCCAAGGCCACATAGCTAATAAGGGGCAAGGGTGATAGTCAAGCACAGGCTGGCTGGGTCATAACTGCTGTGCTTTACTGCCTCTCTAGACACCACACACACACACACACACACACACACACACACACACACACTCCTGACCCTCATCAACCTGGACCCTGCAGCTGGAAACAGGGCAATGACCTGGGCTCCCAGAGTTGTGTGAATTGCCTCTTCCTTTCCTGCTGGGCTGTGTGCCTGCCCAGGGCTCTGTGCTTATATGATTGCAAGTCTCACCCTAGGGGCAATTGAACTATATCTATCCAAGAGTACATCTACCTTGAATTAGGAATTCCACTTTTGGGAAAGTAACCTAAAGAAATGTGCGCACGGATGTTTCCAGCAACATTGTGAGCAATTGCAAAGAAACTGCAAATAACTATGCTGTGTATCAATAGTGGGTATTTAAATTATTGGTAGTAATAACAGGGATAGGCAGGCACCTGTGACATCTGTCAGTGGGGATGTTTAAATAAATCATGGTACCTCTATACAATGGACAGCCAAGAACCCATTATAAAGAATGAGGAATGACTCAAGATGGCGGCATGAGAGGTGAGAGAGAATTCCTCCCAAAACCACAGATAGTGAGAAAATATAGTTAATTCAACTAACCCTAAAATAGCAACAAGAAAGAAGGCTGCACCAGACTGCATACAGACCTCACGAACAGAGCAGACCTCATGAAACAGGACACCAGCTCCGCTCCCCTACGACCCCCAACCTCACTCTAGGGGTTGAGCAGCTCCAGAGACTGGAGATTCTGGGCACTAGAGGACACCACGCAGAAATATGAAACGTCAAAAGAAGATGGTTCAGACCAAAATCTCACAAACCCCAGAAAAAAGGCCAAATGATACTGAACTCACCATTCTTCCTGAAAGAGAGTTCAAAATAAAAATCATAAACATGCTCATGGAGTTACAGAAAAATATTCAAGAATCAGGAATGAATTTAAGACAGAGATTAAATCATTAAGAAACTCCATATCTGAAATGAAACATACAATGGAGGAACTTAAAAGCAGATTAGATGTAGTAGAAGAGATGGTAAATGGAATAGAAATTAGAGAAGAGGAATACAAAGAAGCTGAGACACAGAGAGAAAAAAGAATCTCTAAGAATGAAAGAATATTGAGAGAACTGTGTGATGAATCCAAACAGAACAATATTCACATTATAGGGGTACCAGAAGAAAAAGAGAGAGAAAAAGGGATAGAAAGTGTCATTGAGGAGGTAATTGCTGAAAACTTCCCCAATCTTGGGGAGGAGATAGTCTCTCAGGCCAGGGAGGTGCACAGATCTCCCAACACAAGGGACCCAAGGAAGACAACACCAAGACATATAGTAATTAAAATGGCAAAGATCAAGGATAAAGACAGACTTTTAAAAGCAGCTAGAGAGAGAAAAAAGATCATATACAAAGGAAAAACATCAGACTATCTTCAGATTTCTCAACAGAAATGTTACAGGCTAGAAGGAAGTGGCATTATATATTTAATGCAATGAGGCAGAAGGGGCTTGAACCAAGAATACTCTACCCAGCAAGGTTATCATTTAAATTTGAAGGAGGGATTAAACAATTTACAGATAAGCAAAAGCTGAGAGAATTTACCTCCCACAAACCACCTCTACAGTGCATTCTGGAGGGACTCCTATAGATGGAAGTATTCCTAAGACTAAATAGATGTCACCCAAGGGATAGACAAAGAATACAGAATATGATTCATAATATACAAAGAATGGAGGAGGAAGAAAAAGGAGGAAAAAAAATAATCTTTAAGTTGTGTTTGTAATAGCATATGAAGTGAGTTAAATTAGACTGTTAGATAGTAAGGGAATTACCCTTGAACCTTTGGTAACCACGAATCTAAAGCCTGCAATGGCAATAAGTACATACCTATCCATAATCACCCTAAATGTAAATGGTCTGAATGCACCAACCAAAAGATGTAGAGTCAATGAATGGATAAAAAAACAAGACCCATCTATATGCTGCCTACAAGAAACTCACTTCAAACCCAAAGACATACACAGACTAAATCTGAAGGGATGGAAAAAGACATTTCATGCAACTAATAGGGAGAAAAAAGCAGGAGTTGCAGTACTTGTATCAGACAAAATAGACTTCAAAACAAGGAAAGTAACAAGAGACAAAGAAGGACATTACATAATGATAAAGGGGTCACTTCAACAAGAGGATATAACTATTATAAATATCTATGCACCCAACACAGGATCACCTACATATGTGAAACAAATACTAACAGAGTTAATGGGGGAAATAGAATGCAATGCATTCATTTTGGGAGACTTCAACACACCACTCACTCCAAAGGACAGATCAACCAGACAGAAAATAAAAAAAGAGACAGAGGCACTCAACAAGGTATTAAGAACAGATGGACCTAACAGACATCTACACAACACTCCATCCAAAAGGAACAGAATACACACTCTTCTCAAGTGCACATGGAACATTTTCAAGAATAGATCATATACTAGGCCACAAAAAGAACCTCAGTAAATTCAAAAACATTGAAATTGTACCAACCAGCTTCTCAGATCACAAATGTATGAAACTAGAAATAAATTACCCAAAGAAAATGAAAAAGCTCACAAACACATGGAGGTTTAATAACATGCTCCTAAATAATCAATGGATCAATGACCAAATAAAAACAGAGATCAAGCAATATATGGAGACCAGTGACAATATTTCAACACCACAAAATCTGTGGGATGCAGCGAAGGCCCTGATAAGAGGGAAATATATTGCAATACAGGCCTATGTCAGGAAAGAAGAACAATCCCAAATGAACAGTCTAAACTCACAATTAATGAAACTAGAAAGAACAAAGAGGCCTAAAGTCAGTAGAAGGAGGGACATAATAAAGATTAAAGGAGAAATAAATAAAATCAAGAAGAATGAAACAATAGAAAGAATCAATAAAAGCAAGAGCTGGTTCTTTGAGAAAATAAACAAAATAGATATACGCCTAGCCAGACTTATCAAGGAAAAGGAGAGTCTACACGCATTAACAGAATCAGAAATGAGAAAGGAAAAATCACTACAGACACCACAGAAATACAAAGAATTGTTAGACAATGCTATGATAAATTATATGCTAACAAACTGGATAACCTAGAAGAAATGGACAACTTTCTAGAAAAATACAACTTTCCAAGGCTGACCCAGAAAGAAACAGAAAATCTGAACAGACCAATTACCAGCAATGAAATTGAACTGGTAATTTAAAAACTACCTAAGAACAAAACTCCTGGACCAGATGGTTTCACTGCTGAATTTTATCAAACATTTAGTGAAGACCTAATACCCATCCTCCTTAAAGTTTTCCAAAAAGTAGGAGAGGAAGGAATACTCCCAAACTGATTTTACGAGGCCAACATCACCCTAATACCAAAACCAGGCAAAGACACCACAAAAAAAGAAAATTACAAACCAATATCCCTGATGAACATAGATCCAGAAATACTCAACAAAATATTAGCAAACCGAATTCAAAAATACATGAAAAAGATCATCCGTCATAATCAAGTGGGATTCATCCCAGGGATGCAAGGATGGTATAACATTCGAAAATCCATTAACATCATCCACTACATCAACAAAAAGAAGGACAAAAACCACATGATCATCTCCATAGATGCTGAAAAAGCACTCAACAAAATTCAACATCCATTCATGATAAAAACTCTCAACAAAATGGGTATAGAGGGCAAGTACCTCAACATAATAAAGGCCATATACGACAAACGCACAGCCAGCATTATACTTAACAGTGAGAAGCTGAAAGCTTTTCCTTTAAGATCAGGAACCAGACAAGGATGCACGCTCTCCCCACTTTTATTCAACATAGTTCTAGAGGTCCAAGTCATGGTAATCAGACAACACAAAAAAATAAAAGGCATCCAGATTGGTAAGGAAGAAGTCAAACTGTCTCTGTTTGCAGATGACATGATATTGTACATAAAAAGCCCTAAAGAATCCACTCCAAAACTACTAGATCTAATATCTGAATTCAGTAGAGTTACGGGATATGAAATTAATACACAGAAATCTGTGGCATTTCTATACACTAACAATGAACTAGCAGAAAGAAAAACCAGGAAAACAATTCCATTCACAGTTGCATCCAAAAGAATAAAATACCTAGGAATAAACCTAACCAAGGATGTGAAAAACCTATACTCTGAAAACTACAAGACACTCATGAGAGAAATTAAAGAAGATACCAATAAATGGAAACACATCCCGTGCTCATGGATAGGAAGAATTAATATTGTCCAAATGGCCATCCTGCCTAAAGCAATCTATAGATTCAAGGCAACTCCTATCAAAATATCAACAGCATTCTTCAATGAACTAGAGAAAATCATTCTAAAATTCATATGGAACCACAAAAGACCCAGAATAGCCAAAGCAATCCTGAGAAGGAAGAATAAAGCTGGGGGGATTATGCTCCCCAACTTCAAGCTCTACTACAAAACCACAGTAATCAAGACAATTTGGTATTGGCACAAGAACAGACCCATAGGCTAATGGAACAGACTAGAGAGCCCTGATATAAACCCAAGCATATATGGTCAATTAATATATGATAAAGGAGCCATGAACATACAATGGGGAGATGACAGCCTCTTCAACAGCTGGTGTTGGCAAAACTGGACAGCATGTAAGAGAGTGAAAATGGATTATTGTCTAATCCCATACACAAAAGTAAACTCAAAATGGATCAAAGACCTGAATGTAAGTCATGAAACCATAAAACTCTTAGAAAAAAACATAGGCAAAAATCTCTTGGAAATATACATATCTCCCTGGCCAAGGGAAACAAAAGCAAAAATGAACAACTGGGACTATATCAAACTAAAAAGCTTCTGTACAGCAAAGGACACCATCAGTAGAACAAAAAGACATCCTACAGTATGGGAGAATATATTTGTAAATGACATATTCGATAAGGGGTTGACATCCAAAATATATAAAGAGCTCATACACCTCAACAAACAAAAAGCAAATAAGCCAATTAAAAATTGGGCAGAGGAGCTGAACAGACACTTCTCCAAAGAAGAAATGCAGATGGCTAACAGGCATTTGGAAAGATGCTCCACATCGCCAATCATCAGAGAAATGCAAATTAAAACCACAGTGAGATATCACCTCTCACCAGTAAGGATGGCCTCCATCCAAAAGACAAACAACAACAAATGTTGGCGAGGATGTGGAGAAAGAGGAACCCTCCTACACTGCTGGTGGGAATGTAAATTAGTTCAACCATTGTGGAAAGAAGTATGGAGGTTCCTCAAAAAACTCAAAATAGAAATACCATTTGACCCAGGAATTCCACTCCTAGGAATTTACCCTAAGAATGCAGCAGCCCAGTTTGAAAAGGACAGATGCACCCCTATGTTTATTGCAGCACTGTTTACAATAGCCAAGAAATGGAAGCAACCTAAGAGTCCATCAGTAGATGAATGGATTAAGAAGATGTAGTACATATACAAAATGGAATATTATTCAGCCATAAGAAGAAAACAAATCCTGCCATTTGCAACAACATGGATGGAGCTAGAGGGTATTATGCTCAGTGAAATAAGCCAAGCCAAAAAGACAAGTATCAAATGATTTCACTCATATGTGGAGCATAAGAGCAAAGGAATAAACTGAAAGAAAAAAACAGCAGCAGACTTACAGACCCCAAGAACATACTAACAGTTACCAAAGGGAAAGGGACTGGGGAGGATGGGCGGGAAGGGAGGGATAAGGGGAAAAAACAGGTATTATAATTAGAACACATAATGTAGTGGGGGGTGGTGGGATACGGAGAAGGCAATATAACACAGAGAAGACAAGTAGTGATTCTATAGCATCTCACTACGCTTATGGACAGTGACTGTAATGGGGTTGGGTGGGGGGACCTGATGAAGTGGGTAGTTTAATAACCATAATATTGCATATGTAATTGTAGATTAATGATACCAAAAAAAAAAAGAACAAAATAAAAACTGAAGGAACAAAACAGCAGCAGACTCACAGAACCCAAGAATGGACTAACAGTTACCAAAGGGAAAGGGACTAGGGAAGATCGGTGGGAAGGGAGGGATAAGGGGAAAAAAGGGGTATTATAATTAGAACACATAATGTAGTGGGAGGTGGGGGGATACGGGGAAGGCAATATAACAGAAGAGAAGACAAGTAGTGATTCTATAGCATCTCGCTACGTTGATGGACAGTGACTGTAATGGGGTATGTGGTGGGGACTTGATAATGGGGGGAGTCTAGTAACCATAATGTTGCTCATGTAATTGTACATTAATAATAGCAAAATTAAAAAATTAAAAGAAAAAGAATGAGAAGGTCCACATCTGTAAAATAAAAAGTAAATATTTAGTCTTCACTCCAGGTTCCTGTTACAGAGCCCCTAAAACCCTTGGAATGTACCGTCTATTGTATGTTAATGAGATGACTCCTGGTGGGGGGCTAGATAGCTTCAGGATGGGGGCTGATGGCCAGAAGAACCAATTACGTCATTAGAGGATTAGACCTTTCAGCAGCACCCTCCCTGACCCCTACCTCTGTGCTCCCTCCACCCCACATACACCTCTGGGGACGGGAGAGGGGCTGGAGGCTAAATTCAGTCACCAATAGCTGAGTTCAGTTCAGAAAACCCCTAAGGACACATCTCAGAGAGCTTGTAAATTGGTGAACACTTCCACATGCCAGGAGGGTGGTGAACCCAACTCTACAGGGACAGAAGCTGCTAAACACAAGCCAATTCCAGACCTTGCCCTGTGTACTTGTTCATTTGTATTCTTTATGTAACAAACTATGATAGTATGTATAGCGTTTTCCTGAGTTCTATGGGTCATTCTAGCAATCAAACCTGGGGGGTATTATGGGCATCTCTAAATTTGTAACTGACTGGGCAGAAGTGTGGGTGGCCTAGGGACCCATTTGTGGCTGGCCTCTGAAGTAGGGGCAATCTTGTGGGACTGAGCCCTTAACTTCTGGGAAGTTGGTGTCAGAATTGAAATAAATTGTTTATGTCAGAAACTGGAGAATCCATTGGTGTCAGGGAAAAAAATCACCGATGTATTGTCATAGAAATATCTCCAAGACCTATCTTTGAGATTCAGTTTTTTAAAAAACAAGTTCTAGTTCACTGGGCAGAGCACAAATTCTATTATTTGTAACAAAACAGAAACTAGGCTTCTTCATTCACTTTTTCACCCAACAAGTAAGTATTTATTGTGCACTTACTGTGTGCCCAGTGCTGTTAGACATACGTATAAGTGAAAATATGTTTTAAAAGCTAAAGATGGACACCCACCCAAATGGAGGAAGCTGCCCCCTGGAAAGGGGCAAGCCTGGGGAGAGATGTTCATTTTCATTGTATATAGCTCTGGATTCCGCAGTGTCCTTTCAAGTTCATGGGTATTGCTTTTGTAGTTTAAAAAATATAAAAATTACAAGATGCACAGGAGACTTCTTGACTATTCCCAGAAAGGGAAGCCATAAATCAGCAGAGCCTGTGAGGCATGAGGAGGAAATGAATACCATTCTGCAAGTGATGGAGGAATTCAGGCCCTGAAGGCTCTGTCCTGAGGGAAGGTCTGAGCCCCTGGAGGCCCTATTTGTCCTCAAGGCCTGTCCCTTTGCAGCTCTTCCTAGTCCACAGGACCTGCTACCACAGCAGGGATCTCAGGCTCTGAAACCACTCTGTGCCCCAGAAACACAAGAAAGGAAAAATGGTGTGTGTCCTGCCTGTGGGCCTTGATGAGTGAGAAAGGGTCTCACCAGGCAGAGAAGAGGAAGAAGCAGCAGGGCGAGGGAAGACGGACCAGCGAGGCCCTGGGGGCGGTGACGCGCACCTTGGGTGGCCATACCAGCAAGGGCATGGGGAGGCTGGGGCTGTTCCATTGGGGGAGAGTGATGGGGAAAGCAGGACTTACAAAGGACCTGTGCCAAGTATTTCAAGCAGGAGACTATCCCAAAAAGCAGAAGTGAGGGAGGGACAAGAAGGGAAAGCCAATAGAGAGCTCATTATGGAGTGGCTGCCACTCAACAGCTGGGGCTCATTGGAGCACTAAGCAACCTCGTAGAGTAGGCCTCCACAGGCAGGTGCCTGGGGTATTTATTAAGTAGCTCCCATATCCGATGCCCCTGGGGAAGTTAACTTCCCCCGTGGAAGCCCTTGAGCATCTGGGATGCCCTTGAACGCTTTGTGACTTTGAAAACAACCCTAGGGCAGGAAAGAGGAAAATAATGGGGGTGGGTGCTTGAGGTGAGGCTCCCACAGCCCATGGAAATGTGCTTTGCAGCTGCAGCAGAAATCCTAGACGAGCCAAAGGAAGGTGGCCTGGGACACAAAAGGCATCTGCTCAGAGGATGACTCAGTACTGGGATTGGAAAAGTAGGCTAGGATCAGAGGTTACAGTGTGAAGGGTCTTAAGCGCCACATTACAAAGGTTAAACTTTATTTGCCAGGCCCTGGTACCTAATAGGTGCTCAACAAATATGTACTGAATGAATGAATGCTAATGACAGATGCTTCTGGGCCAAGCCCTTGTAATACTATTGGGCTTTAAAATCCAGCAGACTAGCTGTGCAACCTCAACTTATTTGATCTTCCATTTCTCTCTCTCTCTGAAGTAGCAACAATAATACCTTATTTATGGGGTTGTTATGACAATTCAGATGAGATCAAAGTGTATGGCAATTAGAAGTGTGGACTCAGTGTCAGCCACTCTCTCCCTGCCCCCATGATGACCCAAAGGTAAGTCATAAAGCTGAACTATACACCAGCTAGAGACAATGAAGGCTGCCCCTGGGATCTGTTTACAGAAGATATATGCTTGCATTTCCAGCTATATTGGTCCTCGTGGAAAAAATTAGTGGTATTGGTAACAGCTTCTTTGGACCAAAAGGGAATCATACTGCTGCTTTAATTAAAGGACAGAGTTGAAACCATCCTTTCAGGGAACTTACAAATTTAAAATTTGATGCCTGTTATAACTTAAAAGGTTTTTTTTTCCCCCTTCTGCATTTCAATATACATATTGAAACCTCTTCCAATCAATATACTGTTGACTGGGGTCATCCATCCCTGGTGTGCTGCATTTTTCCCCTGTTCTGAAGGCTTAATGGAGGCTGCAATGCTTATGGACTCTGTTTGATGGAATACCGCCGCACCGGCTGGCTGTAGGCATTGGGAGAGCCTCCGTCTTTCCCAGGGGACCGAGGAGAGTGTGGCACTCCCTCTGGGGAGGGAGGGGCAAAATATGAAGCTAAGGCGGGAGAGAAAGCAGCTTGAGAAACAACGTGAAGGATTGAGAAATCACTCAAACTGAGGAATACTCAGTTAATGTACTTTAAAATATGCACTCGCCATAGGCACAAAGAGAAACGTCATGAGTCACACTAGTGGCACACCAAATTTTAAAAGAAGAGAAAGAAGAAGAAGAAAACGGAAGAAGGGATATTGGAAAAATGAGTAAACACAGACTTTATGAAGGAAGGAAATTCCGGGGTTGAGAAGCCTGTGTGGGCAGCACATCTGCTCCCAGTCTGGAGTGATTCACGAGTGGAGAAGTCGAGCAGAAACGGCAAGGTGAGGATTCATTATCTGTCTGTTCATTCATTCATTCAATAATTATCAGTTAACTATCACATTCTACAAGAAGCAGCAAGAACGTGAAAGGGGGAAAGACACAGTCCCTGCCCTTGAGGAGCTCTGAAAGCAGGGGAAAGAAAAGTTGTCACTGATAATTATAATAAAGTGGAACAAGGGCAAAGATGGACATGTACTAAATGGAGTGGTAGCCCAAAGAGGAGGGAGAGGGGCCAGAAAAGTTTCTCAGAAGTGGAAATCCCTTAGTTGGGTCTCAAAGGTGTTTGTAGCCTCCAGTGCAGCAAGGAATTGTGCCTGTGTGTAGGGACAGGAGTTCTAAGGAAGAGGGAGATGTCTTTGGGAACAGCATGGAGTCGGTCAGACTAATGGACAGGAGGAAGGCAGAGAGATGGGCAGAGACCAAATATGGGAGGACCTTCTCTGTCACACAAAGGAGTCTGGACTCTATCCTGTAAGTGATAAGGAGCCACCGAAGGGTTTTGAGCAAAAGCATGGTACTATCTCGTCTGTGGTTGAGATACCGTCCTGGTGTCTTCTCAATATCCAGCCCTTGGAGATGGGTTGCAAGGGACTGAAAAGTGGAAGCAGGATGGCCTGCTCAGACGGTTCAGATGAGAGGCAAGTGGCAGGAGTTGAAGAGAAGAGGTCATTGAGTTTAGATCCACTCCCCAAAGGGCATTGTGGGCAGGAAGAATTTCTGCTGCCAAGTTTCTTAGTCTCTTAGGGTATCAATTTCCTCATCCTTAAAATGAAGGAAATATGAATCACCAATGAGGTTCCCCCTTATGCAGGAGACAGTTTATTAGGACCTCTCTCTTCAGAGAGTGGGATGCACCCAAGACCCTGGAAAAGAGGAAGGGGAAGGTGGTGCAGCCAGGTATGGAGGGGAGAAGAGGGAATCCCCATCCACCCCAAGAGTGTGCCAGCTCAGGCGCCTGCCCCCAGCTCTTCCTTCCTTTCCTCCCTAGGGCGATGTGAGAGGCCCCAAAGAGCAGGCGGGGTGGAAGGTCTTCATAGACTCAGGTGTCTAACGCACCTGCAGCCATGGTTTGATTCAGTCACACCGGAGTACTTGAATCTGAAGCCACAGGGAACCTCTAGCAGACCACTTGGAGCTGTCTCCCTTGCCTATTTCTCCCCAAGAAAAGCTCTAGTGAGCAGTGGAGAGAATAACTTAAAGGGACTTATAAAAACCAAAGTTTTACCCTCAGTTTTGGATTAAACAGCTCTGTGATCTTGAACAGTTCAAAGCGCTCAATAAATGCTGGCTAAAAACACTCCTTCCACACCTGCCTTCGCCTCTCCCCAACCTTTTCCTCTCGGTCTCCGTCTAAGCGCCGCACTGACCCTGGGCAGGCGAGGCTGCGGCAAGCCGGGCGGCTGGAGGTTGGCTGGGGGCCCAGGGCGCCCCCGCGCGCTCCCTCCCCAGGCTCCCGCCTCCCCCGGCCGCGCGGCCCCGCGCTCGGGTGCAGGGATCCCGACGGACGGCGCGCGGCGGCCGGAGCTGTGCAGCCGGACTGGCCAGGAAGGTGCAAGCCGGGCCTACCCGGGCCAGCTGCGGGTGCCGCCGGCGCCTCTGGGGTGGGCAGCGCCGCGGCCCTCCCTGGCCTCCCCCGCCAGCGCAGCTCCGAGGCACGCCAGCCGGGCCTGCCCGGGCGCCACCGAGGCTCCACCCCCGCCGCGGCTCTCCCAGCGACGCGGCCCGCCGGGCGCCCTGCCGGGCAGCGAGGGCTGCAGCCCGCTGGCTCCGCACGTCCTGCCGGGGCGGGCCCAGGGCCCCCGGGCGCCCGCCTCCCCCGCGGGTGGCCGCTTACGTCAGGAGGCGAAACCCAGAAGAAGGGGGAAAAAGACAGGCAGGAGGGCGGAAGGAGAAAAACTTTTTTTTTTCTTATTTTCCTCTGAGGCTGAGGTGAGGACGGGCGACGGTGCCAGCGCGGGCTTCCCGGGAGTGCCGGGCGGGTCCCGCTGCGCGCGGGGGAGCTGGGCCCGCGCGGCCCGAGGGGGCGCTGGGCATGTGGGACCCTCAGGACTTCGAGCGCCACTGGCAGGCCGAGTTCCCCGGGGAGCAGGCCCCCGCCATGCAGCTGGACTCGGTGCCGGACATGGAGAGGGAGCTGGAGCGCTGCAAACTCAACCTGAAGCGCCTGCAACAGGTGTTGGCTGAGGAGAAATTCAAAGTCGTCTACCTGCAGGCGGCCCTGGCTGGGGAGAAGCGGGCCCTCGGCTGCGCGCGCCCGGAGAGAGGAGCCGGAGCTGGCGGGGCGGCCGCGCCGGAGGAGCCGGAGCCCGCCGGGCAGGATGGGGCGCCACCAGCGCGTGAGGAGGGTGCAGCGGGCGGCGACGGGGACCCCCTGGGCCCCGCGAGCCCGGACCCGGAGGGGGCCGCAAAGGCCGGGCCTCCTCCCTACGTGTGCCTGGACCTTCCCACCTGGCCCGGGGCGGCGGGCGCAGGGGGCGCGGTGCGCAGCCTGACCGCCGCCCTCCACCAGCATCTGCTGCAGCCTCGCCTCCTCTTCAGGCCGCGGGAGGACTGCGCGCCCCTCGGCCACCACGGCACAGTTACCAGCGCCCCGGGAGAGGAGCAGCCCTCGGGGGCCCTCCCGGGGCGGGACTCAGAGGAGGGCGAGCCGGACGCCTCGGGTGCGGACGATGGGGACGACAGCAGCGACCACGACTTTGAAATGGTAGATTTGAACGAGAAATTCGTTCTCAGCCACTTGCTCGTGGCCCCCTGCCGGCTGGCGGCCCGCGATGAGGCAGAGCAGCCGGCACGGGCGTGCAGCCCCCACCGCTGGATGCCCCTGATCCCCGGGGGCTGGAGGCAGCCGCGCCGGAGCCGGGACCTGGAGCTGCTGGAGGCGGAGGCCAAAGAAGGGCGGCGCTCGCCCGCCGCGGCCGAGGGGCCTTCCCGGCGCGGGACTCGCGAGCACCTGCCCCCGTGGGGGCGCAGGAGGCTCCTGCGGCCCCGCCACTGCTCCCCCGAGAGAGGCAGCGACTGCAGCCGCAGCGGCTCGGACCACGAGGACGGCCCGTGTGCAGGTAGGCGCACCCCTCCCTAGACCCCACCTCGGGCACCTGGGGGCCGCTGGGGGCCTCCGCATCCCTCCCTGGCACACACCTTGCAGGTCCTGTGTAACCTCGGGCCCCTGACAAGAAGGGAGATAAGAATTATCTGTTTACATGAAAGCCACTTGGGGAACTTTAAAAAAGATCGTGCGAAGCGATTTCCGCGAGTGTATGAGAATCAGCATTATGGCGACGGTAGGGGTGACGGAACGGTGCACTGAGCCCGCGGGAAAGCCAGGCGGGAGGGCGGAGAGGAGGACTAGCCCCCTTCGCTTCAGGCCTCGGCCTTTCTGCCCTTCTGCCACATCATCGCCCCCCCCCCTCCAACTCACTCTCCTAACGTGGGTCAGTGTCCTTTGCGCCACCACACAGCTAGTGTCCTTCTCTGCCCATCTCCAGTGTGGCTGCCCCTTCTCCCCAGAGTCCCTGATGTGAAAGACTAAATCTCCCACTTAATTTTCTGAAGTTATCTCTCATCTTCTCCAGCCCGTATCATGTGCTTAAGCCGAATTCAAACAGCCTCTCACTGGGGGAAATGTACAGAATCCTCGCCACCCCTTCCTTTGCTGACCGCCGTTTCCTAGAAGGCTGCATCTGATCTGTCAGCTTCTTAGGCGCCTGGAAGCCTGAGTGGGAAGGGGAGGGCTTCGACTCACCAAGTTTCCAAGCTGGCCTAATGCCCAGAGATCACATCTAGTGCAGTGCCTTCATTTGATAAAGGAGGAAACTGAGGCTCAGAAAGCTTAAGTGCTTGTAGAAGTGAGCCAAGACCTCCACCTGGACCTCCTGCCATTTGTTGTCTCCCCTCACATCTGCGCTGCCTTCTGAGGCCAGGGTTGGTCCTAGCCATCTTTGAAGCCCCGTGTGGCAGTCATCACAGTATCTTGCGCATAGTAAGTGCCCAATAAATAATGTCTTGACAAATGGATGATTGCCCTGACCGACTGTCTCCCAGGCATCCAGCTCCACAGAGGGCAGGGAGTGGGAATGGGTCTAAAGAGGAAAGGACAAACAGGGCTGTGAGGTGGCGTGCGACTGCCCTTTTGCTGTCCCAGGCTGTCAGGGTCTCTTAGCCATAAGGAAGACACAAGTCGCTGTCTGTTTGGGTCAAGCTGTGACCCGAAACTTAAGGTGCCTTCCTGCTTAGTGAAGGAGAAAAAAAAAGAAAAAAGGGAGGAAAGAAAACATTGATGCTGGGATTGTTCCAAAATCTCCATTATTAGATCTTATCTGCGTGAGTTTGCATTTGAATGAAAAACTGTCCACTTTGCTAAAAGCACATTTGGAGAGTCCATCAAGTCATCTGTTGTGATCAATTACACATATTCATTATCAGAGATTGGCTGCTTTTCCCAAAGGTAATGCTTTTGCCTCCCATGCTAGTAACATTTTTATGTGCCCCTTTAACTTAAAGGAAGAGTCTAAAGATTTCACTCTTGGGACAAATTCCAAATGCCCTCAATGGAGGCTACCTAAGTGGCCCCAGCTGCCTCAGAGCTGGCTCCAAGCCCATCTTTCCCCAGACCCACATCAGTCACCCTGCCAGGTGTGCCCAAAGCATGGAATTTTCCCCCAGGGAGTGATTTTTACTTCTATACACTGTCTCTTCTCTAGCACATAGAGCCCCTTGATGCCGATGAGAAACTCGAGTTCCCTCTGGTTTAAGGGATTAACAAAAGATGCACCCTCTGGGTGGACCAATGATAAAAAGATTATCCTTCCCTCTGGACCAAAGACTACAGGCAGGGTTCATGTCTTTGGCTAGTGATGTCTGGGCTACATTTCAGGCCCCATTTCAGGACCTCTCTGCAGGCCAAGCTTGTGTAGGGAACCCCTGGACAGTTGATGTGGGGGCCCTGCCTCCTGTCTCCAAAACCTCCCCAGTGAGGAAGTGAATGGAGGTGGACATGCACATGCATACATACATGCACACAAGTCCATGCATGCCTATACACGTAAACACATGTATACATGGTCACGTACATGTGTGCATGTGCACACAACCTAGTAGAAAGAGCCTTCAGACATAGACCTAGAGTGGAGGGAGGAATTAAGGGCAGGGGTTTTCACACTGGGTGACAACCCACTGAAATCAGTGCAGTGAGGAATGAAAGCACCATGAGTCTTTCCTTGGCCAACCTTGGCCATCCCTGCTTTATTTTTCCCCATGGCACTCACCAAATTACCACCTCAGATGATTTTGCATGTGGATCTTAACTCATTTTTTCTCTCTAGTAAAATGCAAGCTTCAAGAATCGAGAATTTATATCTTTTCATCCACTGACATAGCGCCAAAGCCTACTACAGTATCTAACACACATTGGCTGTCCCATACATATTTGTTGAGTGATTTTTTTAAATGGAATGGAATAGAATAAAAAGTATGGGAGTGCATTGCACTGTTTTAAAACTTTGTTTCAATTTTATATAAATGTGTGAGTGTGCACTGGATCCTGATGTAGAATGTATTTCTTGCTGTGGGTTGGACAAAAAGATTTGAAAATGCTGGTAAGACCATGGGCTCTGGAGCTAGACTACTTATGTGACCTTGGGAGAAGTTATTTGAATTTTCCATGTCTCAGTTTCTACATCTGTAAAATGAGGCTAATAGATACTGTTTACATTATACCACTGATAAGAGGAATAAATGGGATATTATTTCTAAAGGGCTTTGAACAGGTCCTGGCACATAGGTAGCACCCATAGTGTTAATTAACCATGACTACAGGTCGTTTTCTTTGAGTTGACACTTCAAAGGTTCCCACTCCTAGATCATTCTGGATCACAGACAGTTTGATTTCTGTGGTGCATATGTTTTTTTTCTAGAAAGGCTCTGGCTCTTTCTAAAAGCTTCAGGAACTGGACAGAACCTAGGACAGAGTGCTAATCTTGGCTCCTGAGTCTTTCTTGCTGAATCGACCTTCATGTTGTTTCTCCCTCCCTACCAGCCAATCATTCCCATTGTCTGTATTCAGAGATCCTTAACCAACTGTCAGATTTTATTGGGCAATTCAGCCTCCGCTTTGGTCTTAGGGTTTTAAGAAGAAAGAGCAAGTGAGGCCTCATATAACAAGGCCCAGAGGCAGAGGTGCTCCCCACCTTGGAAAAAGGCCATTTTCTCTTAGATGAGGGTAAATCCCCATATCAAGACACATTTGGGTTGGTTTCTACATTTAGCAGCCAAATCAGAGTTTAAATAAGCTAGAATGCCAGTCCTTTTAGTATCTTCCCCATAGCATGTTGTAGCCTTGGTTGGTACTGACAAAGACCAGGCCACTTTGGCATAGATCAGGGTGGTGGTGTGAATGGGGCTTGCAGAGCTAGAATCAGCCGAATTGGGTCATGTGTGCTGCGGACAGACCTGTGCATGTGCCCTGGCCCTGCCCCTCGCCAGGTGTGGGACCATGCGCAGGCCACTGACCTTTCTGCACCTCAGTCTCTATTAGGAATAACAAGAGGAGCTAACACTCACTGCAGGCTTACTTCGTGCCAGCTCCTGTGCTAAGCATTAGCATTTTAAATATTAATTCATTTAAAGTATACAACAGCTTCATAAGATAGACACTATTGTTATTTTCATTTTACATATGAGAATCATGGGGCCCAGAGATCTTAACCAACCCTGTCCAAGGTCACCCAGCTTGTAAATGGCACTTAGGATTTGAATCCAGGCAGTCTGACTCCTCAGTCCATGCTTCCAAACACCAAGCTACACTGCCTCAGATAACAGCAGCTACCTCTCAGAGTAGTTATAAAAGCTGAATACAATAAAATATTTAAGGAGTTTATCAAAACACCTGTCACAGAATAGCCATTAAGGACACACATGTATATGTGTATATTTGTGTGTTCATTATTAATATTTTCTTTATCACCAAAGTCCCCAGCAGACCCCAGTCCATCTGCTGCTAAGGTCAGCCATCAGGGCTGTCAGCTGCCCACAGTGGACTCAGCATCCCAGGTGAGCAGATCACCTGCTGGGTTTTAGATCTCCCCTCGTCAGCTGGGCACTCTTGGGCCCACACTTGGGTCAACATGTGGAGCCCTGGTACTTTCCCTTTCATGTTGAACTGCTTCGATGCCAGCCCTGCCATAGAAGCTGGGTGACATGCATCCCTTCTGTGGCATCCCCTGTGTCCCACATGCATTCCTTGTGTAGCAGAGTGCACTCTCTAGCAAAACCCAAAGGTAGCTTTTCAGAGGCAGGCATCTTTTGACTGGCAGAAACTATTCATCTGATATTCTGGTTTTAGTTCAGATGACAAAATAAACATCATTAATATTTTAAACTGGTAGCATTTTCTCCTAGCATTAAATTTTGCTCAGTGGATGATAAGCAGTCTCTCTTTTTGCTGGCCCTTGAAATTCATTCATTTGTTCAGTCAGTCCGTTTCCTCCACAAGGATTTATCAAGGTCTTACCACATGACGGGTCTGTGTTAAGGACCAAGTCTGCAAAAGTTGGTGACCTGCATCTAAGGCTTTCATTGGCTCTTTGGCTCCTGGGGTAGAAACCATAGGTTTTTAGATAAAGAAACAAATTTCCAGCAGGTAACTTGTTAAATCCTGAAATGAGTGACTAAAGACTGTTATTTAGAAACTCAGTGACATTCAGTAGCCTAGAATAGGAAGAGATTTTAGAACTGGTCTACTCACACCTGTCTCCTGACAGATGAGGACCCTGGAGCCCTAAAAGTAATTTCAAGGTCACATATTCATGACCCTCAGTGCTGGGCCTATGAGCCCCATCTAGGCTCTTTGCATTGTATCCTATGGTCTTTTCTTTCCTGGAATTCTAAGCAGAGAACACTAAAGACATAGTAACAGGAACAACAGACCATCTCGTTTAGCCTCACAGACATCTCAGTGGATAGGAATTATTAGTGCTATTTTATAGGTGGAGGTGCTGAGGCCAAGAGAGGTAAAGAAATGTACCAAACAGCCTGTGATGGAGTCAGCACTTGAACTTGAATCAGGCTTACAAGCTGACACTCTTTAACTACTAGCCTGTAATGCTGTCCTGGGCCAGCTGTAGAGTTTCAGATTTCTTTTCTTGAGAGGCCCTTCCATCAGATTCTGCCAGGCTGCCGATGAAGACTTTTATTTTTAATCTTCATGGGAAATGCATTTCCTACTACTCATGTTACCTAGTTCATTTGTAACCTGATGGGTTTTCTTCCCCTTCCTGTTAGTGACTAATGAGATTTTTGCTCCAGGAAGAATTCCTTATGTTCAGTGGATGTGTCTGAATAACTTAATTCATAGTATTGAATTTTCAGCCTTAGCTGTAATAGAGTAATTTTTTTTTTCCCCATGCCCTTTTGTGGAGAGATGTGTTACTATCTGAGACACATGAGCTGGTGGTTGGCTGTGATTAATTTGTAACCCGAGTCGCTTGCCTCCCTCCATCCCTCACCCCGACCACCTTAGCTCTATATACACCTCATGAACGCTTTATCAGCCAGCCAGAGGTTGGGGATGGGTTTAACAAGTCCTTCATCCCTTACAAGTAGTAAATGCAACCAGGACTGAAAACTTTTCTATCCCTCTAGTCTGATTTTCTTCTGGTTAAGAGACTTCTCACAAAAAAATTGACTCAGTATTTGGCTCTGGGTCTTTATGTTTTAAAATCAGAGTCTTCATGCATTTTCCTGTCTTTGAAATAATGGTACAAACACTTCCTCGTCTGGTTGATGGTAGCAAGCTAGCAGGGTTGTAAGGCTTACGTTGGAAGACTTGCTCTCTAAACTCCAGGTTCCTTGTCTGCCAGATGGGGGTGATGATGATAGGATTGTGTCATAGACTTGTTGTACAGCTTAAATGAGATAAACGTGTGTAAAGTGCATAGCCTAGGACTGGGCACGCAAGTGTTTAATAAATCTCAGATGGTGTTATTGTTACTGTTGTAAGTCCAGGAATTTTCAGTCAGCTGAACCAGACCACAGCTCTTATGTGTGTCTCTTCATGTAATGGAGTTCCCAAGCCTCTTCATCTGCTTCTTTCTCTCCTTTTTTACCTTCCTCCAGGTCCAGAGGTGTTTGTCCCTTTGTAGGGAGACAAGCTTTCTTGGTGTTTTGAGGTCTCCCAGTCAAGCCCTGTTTTCCCTGACATCTGCCAAACTGTCCTCTGGCTTCTCCTTGTTTCCTACTCTCTACTCGCTTGCTTTCAGCCAGTGCTCATTCCTGCTAGTCTTTTCCTGTGCTCTTTCCGGCATTTGAGATGCCCTCCCACATCCATTTACCCAGCCACAAAGTCAACCCTCCTTTAAAGCCTGGCTTTTCTGTGGAACCTTGTATTGATTAAGATATGGGTTTGCTGCATATGCCAAAGCCAACTAAGTAGCTTAAGCAAGACACAGAGGTTTATTTACCACTCATGTAAAAGAATTCCAGACATAAACGGTCCAGAGAGAGTATGGTAACTCCACAATCATCAGTTATTCAGACTTCTTTTGTCTTCCTGCTTTTCTATCTCAGGGTTGCCTCATGGTCCAAAATAGCTTCTGGAAATCCAGCCATCACGTTCAGGTTTCAGATGAGAATTAGAACCTAAGAGTGAGTGACAGCTTTTCATCTGCCTTTTAAGGCACTTTTCTGGCAGCTTCTCTTGACAATTTCACGTAGATCTCATTAACCACCTCTAGCTACAAGGGAGGCTAGGAAATGTAGTATTTTATCTGGGGATATGGCCACCTCAAATAAAATAGGGGCTCTGTTACAGGGAAAAATGGAAGGATTGATATTGAGTAGGCAACTAGTAGCCTCTGGCACAAGCCTTTTCCAAGGACTCCAACCCATTTTGTGGTTCTTAGAGTGAGCCCCACACCCACACAATTGTCTTATTGTGCCATCTATTAATTCATTGACCCAGTGAACAAATAATGCCTGAACCACTGCTCTGTGCAAGACACAATGGCTTTTATATGTTTACTGAAGTGTTGCTCTCAAACTACGAGGTTAGCTGGCTCCTTAGGAGCAAGAATCATGGCTCATGCTTCTTTTTCTCCTTGCAACATCTTTCTCGGGGCTGGGCCCATGGCAGGCACTTGATAAGTACCTGGTTGATTTTGGGATGTCCCAAATGAGAAACTACAGATGGGCTGCCTTGGTACTGTGCTAGAAAATCCGTGTTTGTTTTGGATTCATTCTAGTTTTGAGGAACCATAACAAGGAGAGTAGGCGCTTAGGTCAACTCTAAACATCAGGGCTGCACTGTAGCCACATGGACTTATCCAGGTGTTGGGTATTTTGGAAACTGGACTTTGTACAACAAACTAGAATTCTAAGTAGAAATCTCTGTGTCCACCCAGCTTTCTTTACCACTGCTCTGTCTGTGTAGCTGTAGTTACACCACATGAATCTCTCTTGTTATTTCTGCATTGCATAATTGCAGAGTAAATCTGCAGTCTTTCCACAGTGAGCGTCAGCTTCAGTTCCTGCTCCTGTCTTCTTTGATCCTTGCTCTAGTCTGCCTGAAATTAAGACTGTCTGAAGGGAGGTGGCTTAGAGCTGATGTCATATCTTGTGGCTGCTGAGAAAATGATTGTTTTAAAAATTGTATTGGCACTTAGGAAGAAAGGAGCTAGGATATCTTTAGCATCTACTGCCTGCAAGGCACTATGTTAAGTGCTTAACCTACACTATCACATTTAATATTCAGAACAGTCAACTGTTCTTTACTTACTATAAAGTAAGTACTACTATTCTCATTTTGCTGATGAGGAAACTGAGGCTCTGAGCAGTTAACAAGCCCAAGTTTTCTTAGGGCTGAGTGGAGGGGTTATTTTTTCTCCTATTTTAAAAATTAATTATTTTTATTGAGAGATAACTCACACCTTATAAAATTCACACTTTTGAAGCGTACAGTCATGGATTTTTTAGTATATTAACAAAGCTGTACAACCACCACCACTCTCATTCCAGACCATTTCCATCAGAGGCAACTGCTTTTGAGTCTAGGCTTCTCTCATGCCCTTATCATTTCCTTTTCTAATTAGCCACAGCAGTGATTCAGAGTAACTGGACCATTTTGGGGTAACAGTAAGGCTTGTTTGGGTGAGATACATGCGTAAAAAGACCATCTTCTTCACTTTCCCATCACTGTGACGGTCCTGGTGCCCCTTTGAATTGCTGCAGAATGGGGCTAGCGTTATTCCTCTGGGCCACACCTGACTCTGTTTGTGTTTCCTGGACTTCGGGTAGGGGACAAAACACATGAGACTTGAGGTTCCATGAGTACCCCTCATTCCTGCCCTGGGGTTGTGGTTGGCATAGTGAGAGGGGCCCCCTGTTCTGACCTTCTTATTTGTCTTTGTAGCCCCAGAATGTCATAGGGCCTGGTATATAGGAGGTGTTTAGTAAATGTTCATAAATATCTAGACATTCATTGTATTACCCCTAATCTAAACCACTGCATTAGTCGATTGTTTTGCCTATGGCCTTTCTCCTCCAGCCCTGGGTTATCTTCTATAGTAAAGCCAAAGTGATTGCTCTAGCCCCTAAATCTAATTATGCAGCCCATGCCTGCTTTCTTCAATGGCTCTGTCACTTGCAAAGTCAAATCTGAGCTCCTTGGATGCAAATGTGCCCAGCCATCCATGATCTGGCCCACCCTCATCTCTATCCTCCCCGACCCCAAACATGCACACACTTGATGTGCTAGCAGTACTGAGCTGCTTGTAGTTTCCAAACATACCTTGCACACTCATTCCCTTGCATGTGCTTACAACCTGTTCCTGTAATGCCGTCTCCACACTTGTCCATAATGACAAATTCCATTCATCCTTCGTGTCTTAGCTAGATAGCAACTTCATCTATAAAATCTTCCCTGCTTCCCCAGGAAGACCTGGGAGCTGGGTCTCAGTTAGGAGTGTATCTGGTACAAATAACAGAAAACTCTGCCATAATGGCCATGGAATGCAGAATAACAGCCCCCAAAGATATCCACATCCCAATCCCTGGAACCTATGAGTATGTTATCTTACATGATAAAAGGGACTTTGCAGATGTGATCAAATTCAAGACCTTGACATGGGCAGATAAACCTGGACTGACTGTCCAGGTGTACCCAGTGCAATCACAAAGGTCTTGAAAATGGAAGAAGGAGGTAGAAGAGGGAAGAGTGGCACAGTGTGAGAAGGACTTGACCCACTGTTGCTGGCTTTGAAGATGAAGGAAGGGGGCCTTAAGCCAAGATATGTGGGCAGGCTCTAGAAGCTGGCAAAGGAAAGGAAAGTGACTATCTCCTGGGGCCTCCAGAAAGGAACCCAGCCCTGCCAACACCTTGATTTTAGCCCAGTGAGACCTTCGTTGGACTTCTGACCTGGACAGAACTGTAGCATAATAAATCGGTGTTGTTTTAAGCCACTAAATTTGTGATAATTTGTTAACAGCAATAGAAACTAATACAGTGGGTTAACCAGATGGGTGTTTGTTTTTCTCCCATTAAAAGAACTCCAGAGTAGTGTAATCACCATAATATCACTCATTTAATTGTAGATTAATGATATCAAAATAAACTTAAAAAAAAAAGAGCTCCAGAGGCAGGCTTTCTGGGATGGCTCAGCAGTGCCCTATGGGCTCAGACTCTCCCCATTATTTAGCAGGAAGACTTCTTGCCTTATCGTTTTAAAAAAAATCTGCTGCCTCACCAGATGTGTGCTGGTGTTTCAGAGAGGAAGTGGGGTGCAAAGGGCTGCAGTGATCATACTGGCTCTGTCCTTTTAAAAAGGCCTACCCCTCCAAGCTCTACCTAGCAACTGCTACTTTCGTGCTATTGGCCAACAGCAGATCACATGGTCATCGTCAGCTGCAAGAAGGGTTGGGGAATTTGGGATTTTAGCTCTTCAGCCTCTATTGTGAAGAATGTTAAAAGGGACTATGAATGGATTTTGGAAAACTAACCCAGTGTCCTACCCACAATGATTCGCTGAACTTTGCACATTCACTCATTTGAGCAGTGGTTTGGCTCTCTGCCTCCCCCACTGGATTCTAAGCCTTTAAGGTGTGTGTGTGTTAGAATGGGACCGTGTCTTTTAATTCTAGTATCCCTACCCCTAGCAAAATGCTGGCATATTGTACTTGTTGAACAAATAAAAGAATGATTGTACACTTTCAAGTAAGAATTTTGTGGGATTTGGACTACCTGGACTGACTACTGGGGTCTCCAAGCATTTAAAGACCTTTTTCTTTTTCTCCTCTTCCTTTTCTTCTTGGCCCTTATCTTCATCTCTTCCAACCTCCTTCTCATTTTTTGGACCAATAGGACCAATTGATAAGACAAATCTTGGAGCTGTGATTCTCAAGGGCTGTGGTGGGTTTTTCTTCCTGAAGCCATTTTCAAATTTCACATACCCCAAGGAGATTTTGATGTGTGCTTTTCTAGCTCACCACCATGTCTGCCTATCCACCTGTTGAAAATCTACCACTTTGTGCTCCTCCATCTGATGGGTGTGTGTTGTTTCCTGAAGGTGATCGATCAGTGTAGAAAAAGGCTGATACTTCAAACCTGGCCACTGGCCAGTTAGGCTCTCCCCAACTAATGGAGACCTGTGGTAGTCATTGGGACTATAAACTAAATGTTCTGATTCCCCCCTTACTTTCCGGGAACATGGTAGGTAGGATTACATTCCCAGTTGTCTTGAACCTGGGTAGGACCATTTGCCTAGTTCTAGCCAATGAGTGAATGGAATTGATGTGTGCAACTTCTGGACCAGAGCATTTAATGCTGAAAAGAGATCCTTCAGAGGATCTTTTCCCTTTGCTACTGCAATGCACAGTGTTCCAGATGGTGACTGCTCAGTCAGCCTGGGTCTGAGAGGGAGGGTGGTGCAAAGCAGAGCTTCCAATCAACCCTCAATGGACATGTACTAGAGTGAGAAACAACCCACTGCTGTTTTTAAGCCATTGAACAGTTCAGTGGTGTTTGTTACTGCAGCATTACCTAGTTTACTCTCATTGATACAATTACCTGACTTATAGTTGTACAGAAGAAGGCTCTTTGGAGCCTGAGAAATGAAATTATTTTCCTCAAAACTTCTAAGGTCCCTTTTCACCAAGGTCAAGAGGTAACCATAGCTGTTTGGATGTTTACACGAAAGGGTGAGTCTCAAAAGTGTGAAAAACAATGTTAGAAATGGCTAAATTGTTTTACTATTATTTTATTCAGTGATCTGCTAGGAGGTTTTGTAAGACTCAATAGCAAATTATACTCATGGCTAAGATTTTTTACAGAGGATACAGAGCAAAAACAGCAAAATATATAGATATAGAAATAGATATATATATCTCAACAGATTCCAGAGAGATCTAGTACAAGCCTTCAATGTCCTTCCTTGTCTCAGACCATGTAGGAGTGCTCTGTCTCTAACAGCAAACTACAAAGACACCTGTGAAATACCTTCCCTCAAGGAAGTCTGTTTGAGTTTCAAGATTTGAGACTTTTAAGGAGGGCACACAGGCATATCCTGCTTAACAACCAGCCATGGAAACCCAAAATAAGAACCCCAGAAATGAAACCAGGTGTTCATCACCAATCTTGATGTTGTACAGAGGAACCTGACAAGCCGTTACAACACAGTCTGTTGTTCCTGGTGCAAAATCATGAAGTCGCTAAGCCAGTGAAAAGGATACTAGAATTGAAAACCATGGAAACCTATTTTGTGCATAATATTGATCTAGGAGTAGGAAGTGGGAGGCCTAAATGTCTGATTGCCCATATCTCTGAGGAATGTGATTTCCTTGGGGATTTTGTACATTTGGAATGAGCATAACATGCAGAAAAGCTCTGGAAGAGCAATGCAGTTTTCCAAGGTCTTTGCCAGTTGATTAGACTTTGGGGACTGTCCTGGCAACCTACTCATCACTTACACTATTATTTCAAATCATAAAGAAGTTTGAAGCTGTCCATCTGTAATATGGGGTCACCTGACTATGAGATGATTTGTCATGCCAGATGCATAGTAGAAGTATGTGTTATATACCCATACTCTCGTCAGTGTAGTCCCATGACACTGTGTTATTATTCCCCTTCTATATTAGTAAGTCTAGAAACATTGGGTCACTTTTCCAAGTAACACAACCAAAGAAAGGATTGTAACCCAGCTCTTTCTGGGGCCAAAGTCACGCTACCCCATCTCACCACTAATCTCTCTAAGGCCACAGCTCCCTAACCTCTGAAATAAGGTGATTGGACTAGATGGTCTTCCAGGCCTAAATTTTATGAATACCAGTAAAGTACATGAGTACCAAGTCATGGTTAAGAGCCTGGCTTTGAACCAGAGAAACCTGGGTTTAGAACTAAGTCTGCAGTCCACTTGTCATGTTATGCCTTTAACCACATTACTTCACCTTTCTATAAGCCTGTTTTCTTTTCTGTACAATGGAGAGGATTATACCTCACCTGGTGTTACAAAGATTAAATGAAATAATGTACAGAAACTATGTGCACAGGGCCCAGCATACAGTAAGTGTTGTATAAATGCAAACAGCCACTGGTCTGAGCATGTTGTCTAGGACCACTCTGCCTGGGTTCAAATCCCAGCTCTGCCACCTAACTGCTATATGACCTTGAGTGAACTTGTGCCTCAGTTTCCATATCTGTAGATAGAGGGTGATGATAATATGGTATCAATACCCAATTTAGCTGGTGTGAAGATTAAGTAACTTACTATATAAAGCGCTTAGAACAGCACCTGACACATAGTAAATAGTGTATGCTGCTGGTTTATTTTATTATTATGTATTATGATCATTACTGTGTATTGTTGAAATAGACAACAGGGGTGAAAAATGGTATCTTGCTCATCTTGTTGCCTGGTCATATCCTTAATGGAAACCCGAGGCTTCTGGAAATCCTGCAGTTTGAATAATCTAAGAAGCAGAGCAGTGGAGCATCCAGTTACGAATGCCTCCCAGCTACAGCCTGGGAGGAAGGTGAGGCCTCACTGCTGTCCAGCTGAGGTTGAGGTCCTATTATGGAAAAAGCCCTGCTTTGAATGCAGCTGCTTTGCCTTCATTTGGCTGCATTGTTGCACCTTTTTGTTTTATTTTAAAGCATCTTGAGGAATTCAGGGCCCTCTCCCACTGACCTCAGTGAAAGCCAAAGAACGTCACATCTCTAACGATCCAGTGCTCTGATGGCCCTACCAGGGCAGCCAGGCAGGGAGCAGGCACACAGGCGGGCGTCCGCAGCCACTGGCCCCCTCGAGCACAGGCCTCCACACTGGACTTCCTGATGGGGTTCCCTGAGCATCCCCAGGATCCCCCATGCCCGTTCTTATTGTCTCAGAAGGGCGTGGAGTTGCTTCCTGAATGGCAGGTTTGTTGGTAACCTTTGTAGGCTGGCAATGAGAACACAGAAATTAATTATTTATGTCAGTGGGCCTGAAGGAGATGTTGTTTGTTTGCAGAGTTGACTCCCCCTCTGGCTATAAGACTCAGAATTCCCCAGGCCTGTGGATGAGCAGAATACAGAATGGTTCTTGGAGACAGCTGCTATGGAGACAAAGGTGGCAAGTGGCTGGCCCCAGGCTACCTGCTCTCTGTGGTTGAGCTTTGTTTGGGTTGCAGGGAGTTAAAACAAAATTAAAACAAAAATCAGGGGATTTTACATAAAAATGTGGATTTCTGGCTTTTTTTGAAAGATGGGAAGATCTAAAACACATGTATAAATCATCATGTAGTACTGAATAGCTGATCCTTTCAGACTGGACATGATTTTGCTAATTGCTGCAGCCTTAATCTGGCCCCGTTATCTGCTCACACTGTGAGAGATGGGTGTGTAGCCTAGGGACACAGCAAGACTCAAGCTGGGCTACCTGACCCTGCATCCTGCCTCTGCCACTTACCAGCTGTGTGACTTTAGGCAAATTACCTAACCCCTGTGGGCCCACTTCCTCATCTGCAAAATGGGGATTGTGATGGTATACCTCACAATTTTGGGAAAACTGAGTTAGTGTAGGTGCTTAGAATGGTGCTTGCATAGGCATTAACACCTACTAGTATTATACTACTACTATATTATACTACCTGCCTAGCATTT
The DNA here is from genome assembly GCA_032199065.1 of Smutsia gigantea. Taxonomy (NCBI): domain Eukaryota; kingdom Metazoa; phylum Chordata; class Mammalia; order Pholidota; family Manidae; genus Smutsia; species Smutsia gigantea. Next base: position 113,365 of record JAVSCE010002782.1, read on the forward strand.
TAGGCATTTGAGGTTACAATCCCTGTGTTAAAGAGTTTTCCATAGAATAAAAAAAATGTGTTTCTTTCCTGGTGTGCCTCTTAACTCACTAATAAGTGCTTACTACCTCCTCCAGCCTCCAAATTCAGCACTTGGGAATGCAGCAAACCAGCTCCCGCATCCCAGTGGCTAATCAGGCAGAGTTTCTTCTGGTTCACATGACAGTGATTGTAGGTGCCCCTGAAGGGCAGGTTTTACTTCCTGTGTTTACTCAGACCCTGGCTCCTGCACTCTTGTGGATCTGCCCTTCTCTAGGTTCCAGCAGTTCTCAGCTCTCAGAGGGCACTGAGGGAACAGGAAAGTGAAGACACACTTGCTTCTTAACTCTTTTAGCCCAGAAGTGATATCCATTTCTTCCGCTCACATCCCACTGGCAAAGAGGCACATGTCCCCTCTTAGACGCAGGGGTCCTGGCCAGTGTAGCCCCAATTGGGCAGCTGCTCCCCAGCAACAGCCCTACTCTGGGGAGGGGGCTGGGGCAGGAGGGTCTTTGGTGGACCCTTGTCTGTACCACCACAGTCATATTAAATAAGCCCCAAATCAACATTCCCTGGGCCTATTTTCTTTTTGCTACTTTTAGCCTGTGAAATGTTTCCAAGGGTGATAGCCTTGTTTTTGTTTGTTTTACTGGGAGGAGAAGATGGGTAACAAGCATTTTATTTTTAATTTCATGCTTCAAATTTGTGTATACCCTAGAAACATTGATTTGGGATGTCAAAATTAGATTTGGGTAATTGCATTTCATCGAAGTTACGTATTTGGAGAGAAATACAGCTTAGCCATACATAAATAATGTAACACACACACGCATATAAAACACATTGAAATAGACTAGTATAATAAATTGCAAAAATTAAAGCCAAAATAAATTTTTAGGTTGGAGGGACCTTCTAATATTTCATTTTCAGGATTAAGAAAAAAAAAAGAAAGCCCTATAAGGCATTTTACGTATTTTTAAAATAGAAAGTGTTTTTACACTGCCTTTTTAAAGTCAGTTTGTTTCTCTGGAACCACAGAGCTGTCATTTGAGAAGTGAGACCACTGTGGGGTTAAGACAGTGTCTTTGCTGCAATTAGCACACAGTCTCTGAGAAGCCAGCACAGAACTCAAGAGTTACGACAATCACCTTCCACCTCTGAGATCTTAATTTAAACTGAATAGTATCTGCCTAGTTACCTAAAATAGGGTCATCTTCCTGCTCTTAGATGCCCCTAAATTTGCTGTTTGGGTCTCACATTGACTGATAGCTTTCTCTGTCTCCCAAAATCACAGTCTTTATGAGAATCAATTATAGGCACAGTATGGAAGGAAAACCCAGAATCTGCAGTTTCATGCCTGACCACTTCCCAGTCTGACCTGACTGCCACCCTGTGTACATTACAAAATCAAGAGGTGTTTTAGAAACTGAAAAGCAGAAATAGCCAGCTTTCTCACTCGGTCCCTGGGCTGCAGCTTGTTTAAAGCCATGTCTTGAAGAAAGATCTGTGTTGTGCTCAGATTGGTTGACTCCCGCTGCTCCATTCAAGGATTTGCTGGGGAATTTCACACACTCCTTAACTGGCTGGCAAAAGGGTGAAAAATCTCGAGTCTAAACTGTCCTCCAGATATGGCTCCTCCCCCCAGCACTTGTCTGTGTTGCCATTTAAAACTTATTTCATTCTGCCTCTTACTATGATAACTTCAGTATTATCCCCATTTCACAAGGCTTGCTTAAGGCAGGGACAGGCTTTCTGGTGGCAAAGTGTGCAGGCTCTGCAGCCAGATTTACTAGCTGTGAGGGTTTAAAAAAGTTATTCCACCTCTCTGTGCCTTGGTTTTCCCATCTGTAAAATGGATGTGTTAATAGCATCTACCTCCTGGAATGTTGTGGGGATTAAATGAGGAAATCCATGGCAAGCATTCAACACTGTCCGACACAGAGTAGACACTCAATAAATGATAACTCATATTATTTGCCCTCCATTTTTCTAGCACCTGCCATAGTGCCTTATGTGTCCTCTCTGCTTGACAGATGTTTGCTGATTAACCAAAAGAATGATTGAGGAAATCACTAAGCTATTATTCTTCGACTTCTGGAATAATCTAGATAAAGAACTGACTGCAAGTCAGAGTCTTCTGCAGGAACAAGCGTCTAGCCCCAAAATGGATACCAGTGGGTCTGGGCAAAACCTGAAATCTGTATTTGTAACAAGTCCAGAGGAATCTTAGCAGCCAGCTGAGCACCGCAGAGTTAGGCAGGATAAATGCTTCCTGTGAGGTGCTGATTAATGGCTGGTGGGTTTTGTTGTTGTTTTGTCATGTGCATTTTCATTGTTTGTTTTATTGAAAAAGAAATGTTATTATGGTTGCCACCAAATATGGAAAACAGAGTGAGGCTATGTACATTAAATCCCTTTTAATTTTTTCAAAAATTTTTGTTGTGGTAGATTACACATGACATAAAATTTAACATCTTAATATTTTTAAGTGTACAGTTCAGTGGTATTAAATACATTCACACTGTTGTGCAACTGTTACCACCATCCATCCCCATAACTCCTCACCTGTAAAACTGAAACCATATACCCATTAAATAATAACACCCCATCTCCCATTTTCCACTGCCTCTGGAACCAACATTCTAATTTTTGTCTCTATGAATTTAACTACTCTGTAAGTACCTCATATTAGTGGAATTATACAGTATTTGTCTTTTTGTGACTGCTTATTTCACTTAGCATAATCTCCTCACGATTCATCCATGCAGTAGCATATGGCAGAATTTCCTTCCTTTTTAAGGCTGAATAATATTCCATTGCATGCATATACCATATTTTGCTTACCCATGCATCTGTCATTGGACACTTGGGTTGCTTCCATGTTTTAGCTATTGTGAATAATGCTGCTATGGACTTAGTGTACAAATATCTCTTCCAGACCCTGCTTTCAATTCTTTTGGGTATATACCCAGGTCTTTTCTGCCCAAATAGCCCCAATGGTTGACACTAAAAGGAAGTAAAAAATAAGTAAGTCCCCAGTTAACTTGAGAACTTTAGGTGCTTTTAAGCAAAATGTGGAGGGAAAAGCCCTTTTGAGTTTGTGTGTGAGTAGATAAGGAGTTGCCAGACAGTTGATAAGGTAATCTGTTTGTATGAGGAGCCAGCAAGCAATCAGACGGAGGAAACAACCAAGGTGACCTTTGGCCTGAGGGGAAACACAGCAGCAAGGAGGTGAGTGACACCTGGACTGCGGTACAGAGAAGCCCATTGAGATCTACTATTTCAAAACTCTTGGCCGGTTGTGGTTTGAACGGTGTAGATTACCCTCTTTTTCCCCAGTTAGTGATTGTTGTGTTTGAAGGTATCAGGTTCTGGCTTTGAATGCTCACCCACATTCATTAGCCCACTGAGCCCTGGCGCAGGAGGGCACTAGGCTGGGGTCAGATCATTCCACCCAGATGACATGACAGCCCCACAGTCCAACACAGGCTGAACTTCTGCCTCTCTGAATTCCATTACTTTCTGGCTCTACATGAGAAAACTGAGGTCTAAGAAAGTTGGGTAATGTCCTAGGGCTCACAGCCAATTAGTTTGAACCCATGTTTCTCATTTTGAAAAGAGCCAGTGCCTCCTTTCTGAGATCAAGGCACCACTCTTGAAAAATAAATGAATGAGCCTTGCTCGGTGGTATTTCTTGCAAACTCAACATGGTCTGAGGGAATTCCAAGGGACACAGGGTCTCCCATCTCAGCTATGTTCTCCTATAGCAGCTGTCCTTTTGGAGATCTAAGTGGGCAAGCCCTATACCGATAATTTGAATTTCAGGCGACTCTCATCTGGATCTCAGATCTTCCCTTTTGCTAGGATGGTTTAAGATCGGTGAAGTGAATTGCTTCCAGGAAAGATCTTCAGGTACTAGGGAGTGCCCCCGGAGGAAATCCCGGAGACCCTGGCAGTGCCTTCTGCTGGGACAAGCTGGGGGAGAACCCAAGAGAAAGTGGGCTGGCCAAGGCCCTCGAACAAGTGGGCTTGTGCTTTCTTGCTCATTCCACCTCTGCTCCAGGGATTTCCCCAGTGGGAAAATCCGCGGCCAGGGCATGGAAACTTTTCGATACATTTATTTATGTTAAAGCCAGAATAAAGGGTTGCAACTGGTTTTACCTCCCTCCACTTCCTGCTGGTAGTTTGGCTGAGGCTGGGCTGGACCCACACAAATGCCACTCCCCCTGGCCGGCCCCTTCCCACCGCATCCGGGAGAGCCTGGGCCTGTCTGCATCCCGCAAGATGCCGAGCGTGTAGGCAGGCCTCCGGAGGACTGCGGCATCTGCCTTCCTGCGCGAGTCACAGAAACAAGGCCCCAGGCCCTGAATGCGTTTGTATCGCAGTAACTGCATAAACCTCAGAAACCCAGGCCCCCTCCCCCGCCGGGCTCTCAGAGCAGCGGGCAGCCACAGGACTCCTGATTTGATGTTGGATTAATCAAGAGCGCAGGCGGAGGCGACTCTGGTCGCCGGCCAGGTTTATGGGCCTGCGCTCCCTTTCGCGTTTAAATGCTGCTGCGCCCGTCACGTGACCGGGAGCCTGCAGCCCCGCCCCCGATCGTGGAGTCCCACCGGGGTCCGCAGACCCATCCAAGGGGCGCCCCCCCAGGATTGCCTGCCCACACTGACTGGGGAGAAACTAGTAGGGGGAGAGCTGAATTTACCATTGCTGCCGGCTTCTGGGCCTTCTCACTAAATGAAAGAGCCATTTGTCTTCAAGCCAGCTGTTTGCAGCCGCAGTGTTTCTAAACCTAGACAGGCTTTCATCAAGGGCCTGCGGATTAGCAATAGATGATTATGAATCATCTTCCCTTTCTTAACAGGGTCATCAACTTTCATGCAACATTTACCAAAGGCTAACATGTAAAACAAGGAAAGGGCATTACACACTTAGGCGGGCACACTATAGCGGGGGTCCTTCAGAAGAGGCCTGGGAAATTGGGCTTCCTTGTCCGCAGGGAAAATGCCCTTAATTGTGACTTTGTGTGTGTGTGTGTGTGTGTGTTTTCCTGGCCCATTTGTATTTGGGGACTGTTTGCTGAAGAGTGTATGAAAAGACAGGAGGGTTGTCATTTAGAATGAGCCATTACATTGAAGTCCAAGATGAGTGACAGACTGGGTTTTCTTTTTAACGTGGGCTATGGGGCTATAGTATAATCTGTTACTGTAAGAGGCCCTTCTAGACTGCAACATGTCTTTTATAATACTCAGACATGCCCTAAATTTAGTGTGTGTATGTGTGTGTGTGTGTGTGTGTGTGTGTGTGTGTGTGTTTGGATGGGTAAACATTTCTCATTTTAAGAAAATTTCATTATTGGTCCAACATTTTGAATTAGTGCTTCCTCTGGATAATCCAGGGTTTATAATTTTAACATAAAACCACCCATATATCTTTTTCTTCTTTGAACACACTTAAGACACTTTCGACCTCAGTTTCTCTTTTGCTCAAGGAGGGTATCTCTGGTGCCCCAGAGAAAATTCTGTGTTGGCAAGGAAGTTTATACTGTACTCAACTTTTCGGCTTCTATTGTCCTTGAAATCTTTCAAGGTCTTTTAGCAGTCCAGAAGCTCCTGCCTCTTTCAAGCATGACAGTCCAAGGATTATGTTTTTCTAGGTGGGTCTTCTTTTTCTTATTATACTATTTGTCGAATAGGAAAGTATGGAGGGAGCACACTTCTAAGGGTGTGGTTTGGCTTTGGTAACCTCACACAACTCACAATATCTCTTCACTTGGTTTGCTGTAATCTTTGAGGGTGGTGGAGAGTGTAGTTTCACCTTTAGCCTTGTTTTGGCCCTCAGGAGAGAAGTGTAGTGTAGTGTGTGTGTGTGTGTGTGTGTGTGTGTGTGTGTGTTGTGTGTGTGTGTGTGTGTGTGTGCGCGCACGCGCGCCCAAAACTCAACAACAAACAGGTAATAGCTAACATTGCTTGAGTGCATACAATGGAGCAGGCACTGTGCTGGTTGTCTCCTGTGATATCTCTTTTGATTCTCTCAACCATCTCATTTTACAATGAAAGAAACTGAGACTTAGAGAAGTTGAATTATTTAAGGCCACCAGGTCTTGAACCCAGGTCTCTTCTGTCTCCAGAACCCACATCCTGACCTAAACGATTCAACTCTGCATCTGCAACAGCAGCAGCCCAGAAACTGACCCCATGAAGCTATTACTGGTGTGAGCAGCCTTGGTGATACTGCTGAATGCAGGGGACTGAAGCTCCTGGCCAGTGCCCAGGGGAATTAGCTGGTGTCCCCTGTCCCCTGCACCTGAGGCAGGAGGATGGGCTAACCCAGGCTGGAAGCATCAGAGAAGAGGCATGACTGTGTTGGCAGTTCTGCTTGTGTAAAAGTAGTTATCAGTCCCCACCTTGGCTGTCAGGACTGGGAGCTCCTGAGCTGGAGGGGAAACAGGAGCCTTTTGACAAGATTGGCATAACCAGTCTTGGCATAATCCAAGAGGTGATATTCCCTTCTACTATAGATGGCTACCAATTCTACTTTATTAGCAGGTGTGCCCAGCAGATAGGGTGTCCTCCTGGGAAGCATGCCCTCAGCTTCATTGTCTGTGTGCAGGTGAATTCACCTAGACCTTGCTTCATTTCACTTGCTATGGGGCCAGGAGAGCTGCTTTAGAGGGAGTTTCACTGATTTTATCTTGGCAGTGTGGGAGCTTCTCAGAAATGCTTATGAGTCCTGTGGCCACTGGGAAGGTGTGTTAGAAGTAGAACGCCATCTCTCCGCATTCCTTCTCCCAATCAGAGCACCTAGAATGGGTGAAGGTGTGTGGAAATACTGATATTTCAGCTTCAGAGTGGCTGGGCAGGTTGTGGAACTCACCTCTGACCACTGAGAGCTTTGTCTGCCTACCTGCACAGACATTTCCTGTATGTGCCATGATGTGGAAAAGTTTGGGAAGCACTTCTCTCTCCTGTCCTCCTGAGAGAGGAATGGCAAACCCAACCCCCTACTCGCTTTGTCCCTGTCGGGTTGGGGCTCAGGGACAAATTCAAACCTAACTTTTTCTTTACGATTCTCTCTGTACCTTCCCCACCGCTCAGTTTCCATGACTGAAGGATAGGTGTCAATAATACAGCACCTCCTGAGGCAGGTGTGTAGCCCTGGCCAGCCCCCAGACTTCCTTCTAATCTCAAAGCTGTCCTCCAGCTCTAGGGAAGAGACTTCTGAGGCCCTGTCAGGAGCAGATCTCAGCTTCCTGCTGAGGACACTACAGATGAGATTTTATCTCTATTGTCTCTGGATGGCGCTGACAAGCAGGTGATGTTCCTCCTTCCCCCAGGAACCAGAGACATCTCTCTTGCACTGTGAAAAAATTCAGATAGCAAACCAGAGTTTCCCCCCAGGGGGGTCCTCTTTGTCTTTGAGGCCAAGCAGACTCTGAGCAGTGAGTTCATAGCTCACTAGGTAAAACTTGCCCTTCTGGACAGAACAGGACAGGAGGAGAGCATGAAGGCTGCACTGGCCTAGAATCAATGGCTGACAAATAAGCACAGTCTGGAGAGCTGTTTTGGTTATAACTATGTGACGACCGCCACTGTATGCATACCAAAAAGGGTTGGACAATGCTAATCAAGGTGATGTATTTATAGATCACATTTTACTTTTTTACCGTCTAAAATTTTTTTTTACTGTGGCTTTATTAAAAAACGGAAAAAAACTGAATACACTTCTAGTTTAAAAAGCTTCACACATTCTATGTGGTCTGTTGATGATATGTGAAATGCATACAAATGGGCAAATGACAAGGTGCTAATTGCAGGGTGGCTCCTGGGTCAGCAACGTGGGTGTTCTTAACCGCAGAACCTTGGCACGGTTCATGTTTACCCATGCTACCTGCAGAGCTAAAGACAACTTGTCCAGAGTGTCTGTGCCCCTCACCACCCCTCACTAAAGCTTCCACACCTTTACTAGCTCCCTTCGAACTAGGGTCTGCATGGGAGACGATGCCTTGACTTACAGGATCTTTGCCTGCAGGATTAGGCAGGCCCGGTGAGAAGTAATTTTCTGTTGGTGTCTCAGACCGTGTCTCCTCAGCAAGACAGAACCTCTTCCTTTTGGGGCCTGAGAGCCACACTAGACATTCGCAGAAGCACCGCCTTGGCTGAATGTGCCCATGTGTGCTAATGTTGGGTTTAGTGGTCTTGGTAGGAAGTCAAGGTTCCTCGGAGGCCTGGAAGGGAACGTGGCCTGCTTGCATGTGCAGTTCCAAGTGTGGCCTCCAAGAATGGGCCACAGAGAACCAGGAGCTCTGGGCGTTGGAGCGTCTCTGTGGCTGCTTCCTCATCTGTGGTTAGTTGTGGTGGGAGGCAAATAGGGTCTCTTTTACAAAAGTAGCCCTTTTACCTCCAGAAAAAACCCCAGCTCAGCCTCCCTAAGGGCCCCCAAACAACTGACCCCTGTGTGGAGGCTCTGGCTAGCCAGGTGCAGCAGCTGCAGAGGTTCCTGTCTTGGCAGCCTCTAGCACGGCATTGTTCTAATAGTGCATTTACCCCACCAGCCAGGGGTCTGAGGGGCAGAGCAGGCCTGGAGCCAGGTCCAGCTGGTATTAAGAGGAGGCACCACGTCTTTCCTGGTCTGATATGGGTACTCCTGGTATGGAGTGGTTGCTCCTGCCTTCTGCTCTGGGCTGCCTGGCATGGAGCCCCTGTGCAGGAGCCACCTGCAAAAGGGACTGCTTTCTGGGGAAACTGAAACTAAGTCATGATCTCATCTGGGGCTGCATGGGTCTCCCCTGTGTGGCCCCAGGCTCCCTGGGATTTGGGCTGCAGGGAATGGGAAGTCACCATCCAAGGCTCTGGGGTCCAAGAAAGGGACTCATCCCAGCACCCTTCCCCTCTTTACTGGAGATCTGTGGCTACCCTCATGTGACAAGCATGTGGCTTCCTGGAGGAAAGAAACTTGCATAATCGAGAGAAATAGGAACCTGGAAAATAATGCGGTGGGGCATGTAAGAGATTGGGCAATGAGTTGTCTAAGACTGTAGGCCATGAGAGGAGTGTTAGGGTGAGGAACCAGATTTTATCTGAGTCATGGCTAAGATCTAGGGTCTCTAAGAGACAGCTGGAGACTTCAGAGGGGTCAGGAGGCAGAGGAACAATGTCTTCCTGTCTGCAACCTGTCAGATTAAGAATTGGACACAGGGCTAACTCTGGAAGGGGTGGGCAGGAGCAAATGTGTGCAGTCATTCCCCAGTCATGAAGCTGGGGCTGCTGCAGCTCTGGGTCCCCACCCATGCTCCTCCCCACTCAGAGCACGAGACGAGACCCTGGAATAGGAATGATTCTCTTTAAGAGGGCTTTACAATAGTCAGCTGAGCCTGGGCCAAACAGGGCTGGGGGCTGCCTTGGTGGGAGAGCTACCCCAGAGGTTAGATGACCCTGCAGCACTGGAATGTGCTTCCACCCAGGTGGCACTGCAGGGGAACCAAAGTTCCTCAGGCTTTGCCCTCTGGGAGTCTGTGGGGAAGCTTCTCAGAAATAGAGGGTCCTTCCTTAGCAAAGCGAGCCTCTTCTACCTCACCATGTACTCTTGCCTTCCCCCAGGGCCTCTAGCTCTGCTCAGAGAACAGAGAATTTTCAAGAAAGTTCCAAGTTTACTGGTCCTCTTCTTTAGGGCCAGGTCCATGGAGACATGAAAATTTGGATGTGGCGAGATGCAGAGCTGATACCCCACTTTTCACCTGTATTCCCCTGAGAGGTTAGCTAAGGGATGACTTTCCTTACAATAACCTGGGCCAGGCAGGTCTGGGGGCTGCTTTTGTGAGAAACAGACCTCAGAGACTTAGGTAGTTCCTGCAGCATTGAAAAACAACCTTACCACCAGGGACAGCCCAGTTAGAGGCCTCATGCAAGGGGCAGTCAGAAGATGCAAGGGCGCATCAGACTTCAGCTGAGGAGAAAGAGGGTGGAAATGCATCGTGTGCCTTCGCCCTGCCGCTGTCCCTGGAGAGTGGTCTTAAGAGCTCTGCTGATAAATCCCTATTATTGTCAGGTGCCAGGGCTATCTGGTATGCCTGGGAACTAGGCTCCCTTGCCAGCGATGAATCTTGGGATGTCAAAGGTCAGGATGCTCTCTGCCATTGTGACTAGTGGCTGGGCACAGTTGTGTGGTGTCAGTAGTGTGGAGTTGCGTCTTAACTCAGCTGCTATATAGCAAAATAGCATAGACTAAGTGGCTTAAACAACAGACATTTATTTCTCACAGTTCTGGAGGCTGGGAAGTCCAAGAGCGAGGTGCCAGCATGGCTGAGTTCTTGGTGCGGACTCTCTTCCTGGCTTCCAGTCCACTGCCTTCTTGCTGTGTCCTCACAGGGCAGAGAGAGAGCGCTGGTCTCTTCCTCTTCTTATAGAGGCACTGAACTCTTCATGAGAGCCCTACTCTCATGACTTCATCTAAACCTAATTACCTCCCAAAAGCCTCACCCCCACATATTTCACATTGAGGGTTAGGGCTTCAAACTGTGGATTTGAGGGGGTTACAAACATTCAGTCCATAACAGCGGTTGAGAGCTTGGGCTCTGGGCCCAGTCAGACCTGAGTGTGAACTAGACTCTACCACTTGTTAGAGGTGTGACTTTGAGCTGCTTCTGTAAACGGAAGATGACTATGATCGTGTCTTCCACAGGAGGTGTCATCTATTAAAGTTAGAGTGACATAAAAACAGATAGAAGATTGATGGTTACCAGAGGCTGGTGGGTGGGGGAAGTGGGGAGATGGTCGTCAAAGGGTACAAACTTATAGTTATAAGGTGAGTGAGTTCTCAGGATCTAATGTACAGCATAGTGACTATAGCTAACAACACTGTATTGTATACTTGAAATTTTCTCAGAGAGTAGATCATACGTGTTCTCACCACCAAAAAAATAAAAAGTAACTATGTGAGGTAACAGATGTGTTAAATAATCTTATTTTGGTAATCATTTCACAATACATACTTTATCAAAACATCACACTGTGCATCTTAAAACTTTCACAGTGCTATTTGTCAATTATCCTTCAATAAAGCTGGAAAGAAAAATGTTTGAGTGAAAGTAATGTGCTTGCACAGTGCCTAGAACATAAATATTGGTTAAAGCAGGCACATATCTACTAAAGGGCCCTCAGTAACTAAATGTTCCTCCACACACTCAGGGAGGGAGCTGGGTCCTGATCCTTTGTGAGTGTTGTGGGGGAGGAGGTATCCCAGAAAGGTTTCTTTGTAAAGACAGGCCTAAGAAAAGCTGCAAATTCTGTTGTGTCCCTGAATTCACGCTGAAGCCACATGTTATTCCAGCAGCAGCCTGCCTTCTCCCCAGTTCGCAAAAGAACATTTTTCTGCAGTCATCTTTTGCAGCGCCCCTTTTCCCTCTATTTTTGCCTCCATGTAACTGCTTATGCTTTTCTTTCCCGTTGGAAAGCCCTGCCTCTCCACACATCATTTCTGCCAATGAAGTCTGAGGTGTCCTTCCCAGCCCTGATTCAAATGGCATTTCCTCCAAGAAACATTTAGTCATCAACTTATTTTGAAGTGGTGATACACACACATCCACACCCCATAACGTACTGTCCAGGCTACTCTGTGGACCCACCAGGCACTGCCTTGCTCCCAGGCATGTCTCAAAGCTATCTTAAGTATCCCGGGCAAAGGAACCCAGTCTTATGTAGGACTCAGGGAATATTTGATGAGATAATGAATAACTTTTCTAGCCCTCAAAACCTTTGGCACTTCCTGAAATATTGAGGAACTGAGAGGTGTGAGGGAAGAAAGTTTTATGCCTCCGTTATCAGCCATTTCCTGGTCATCTATCTCTCAAGGAATCAGAGCTGGACAACTTCACCTCTGCATATTAAGGTGAGGAATCCAAGGCCCAGAGAAGGAAAGGGAGTTCCTCAAGGTCACACAGCAAGTTAGTGGTAGACTCAGAACCTGGATTCAGGGTGTGCTCAGTTTAGTGCTTTTCCTTCTGTTGGAGAGAGGCAGTGGAGTGCTGCAGAGCAAAGAGATTCTGGGGCAGTTGGAGCTACTTTGATGATTCAGTGACTTAATATATGATGAATCCTTAGATCAGCTCTGGCCCAGCAAGCAGGATATAGGTGTTTACTGCTCTCTCATCTTTATTATTATTCCTCGGCCCTTCATTGACAGCTGCTACCTCCTCCCTCCAGGTCCCATCATTTCAGGGGAAAGAAGAACCCTGAGAGTATTAACTGCCAGAACATCCCTACTAGGCAACAGGTGAGAAGCTGGTGGGTAACTCAGAGGACTAACCATCTGGGCTATTGACCTTAGTGGTGTAGGGTGACTTTCTGGACCATCACAGACCAAGACCCAACAAACAAGACCTTGACTAAAAATTGGGTGTTTGGCAAAGGGAAAATGAAAAGGAACCATCTCCCCTTCTGGCAGGTGTCCAGCAGACTGGGTGAGTCTGGTGCAGTACTGTCCAGGGCTCTCAGGCCTGCCCAGCGGTCACCATGGTTCAGTGCAAGCAGCAGCCACAGAGGGTCTGCCCAAGCAGGTCTGTTCACCTATCAGACAGCCCAAAGACCCTCTCAAGCCAGGTCCTTGGGGGTACAGGGTACCCAGAATCAATATCCATTATGTTTCTCCCTCCCTGAGCTAAAAGCAAGATTTCCTGTCTGTCTGGTTGGAGGGGTATCAAAGTCATTACTGGGAGCCAGTGAGTGACAGCTTCTACCCACAGTCCCCGTGGACTTCTGTAGGCAACCATGTATCTTCTTTCTCAGACTCCCAACACCTGTACCCTCCTGGGCCACAGGAGGAGAAAGGACAGTTGTGCACCCAGAGACTGCTTTTTCCCAAAGGAGAGCTGCAGCATGCCTCCCTCCTCAAAAACAAACTTAATTGCAAATTTGGGGCAGGCCCAGGGGAAGGACTCTGACAAAAGCTCCCTTAGTGGGCTGAATCATTTCTCAGTTTCTATTGTATTTCCATGTTGGAGTCTGATTGGGTAAAAAAGAGTCCAGCATCAAATGCTGGCCACTTAGGAAGGGAGCCCTGTACACTGGGGAGCTTTTAGATGGGATTTTGTGTGGGCAGTTAGAGAACTAATTGGAGCAGCAATTCTCCTGCTCCAAATATGATTCTAGGATCCTGCTGATTTTTCTGAGTCTTTCCGGAGTGAGTGACTATTCTCGCCATGACATCTCAACCAGCCCAGACAGTTTTTTCCAGTTGGTAGAGCTGGGCCGGCTAAAGTATCTGTATTCCCTCATTCCAGGCTCTTTGTGACCAGGAACATATTTAGTCATTTGTACATTCGTGTACTCAGTCATTCTTTGAAACCACATTTCAAGGTGCCAGGGTTACAATGGTGAACAAGTGAGATGTGGTTTAAACCCTCTTGGAGCTCTTGGTATAGCAGAAGAGAGAGCATTGAATGATTACAAGAGCACTGAGTAATCTGACTATAGGCCTCCCTGGTCTGGTGGTTAAGGAAGCTTCCCTGGAGAAGTGATATTTAAGACCAGAGGGAAGAACAAGAGATATCCAGGCAGAGGGGGGTTAGAGCATGTTAGCCAGAGATATCAGCCCGTGTAAAAGTTCTGAAAAAGCAAGAAAGAACAAGGAGGGGAATGCACCAGGTGAAGCTGAAAGGAGGTGACAGGCCAGGCTACAGGGCCTTATATTCCACCAAAAGAATGTGGGTCTTTATTGTGACAGCAATGGAAAGTGCTCTCCAGTTACTGTAGGATGCTTGGAAATTTCTTCCTCCAATTGATCATTCTAGGCTATGATGTCAGCCTCATGAATTGGGACAGCTCAAACCAGCAGACCCAGCTCAAATGTGACCACTGTGCAACTGTCTCTGACCACTGCAACCAGAGTTTCATTCTTCTGCACTCTTCCTTAATCAGGACACATGTCATGTGTTGGTTTCTCATGGCAGCCACTGGCACCAGACTGTTCGTGAGACTAAGCTGACCAGCCCAGACAGCGTGCAAAGAGCTTGGGGAAGGGGAAATTAGAAGTGACAAGGTTTCATGATCAGTATCTCAAAGTGCCTTACATAAAAGATGGGTGTCTTAGGACAGTCTGCGGACAGAGAGCCAGTGCTAGGTTAGCTCGTCCACATGGGAAGGAAGGCAGGGTGGTCCCTTGGGGGAAGGAGGTGGCTGGTCTTCTGTGAGTTCTTCTCAGAGACCATCTGCTGGTTCCTCTTGGTCTGAGTCAGGCTGCCAGGCCATCTGCCTCTCCCTTCCTAGGGTCAAGATGACCGAGCACAAGCTACGCCAGGTGTATGCCTGGCTTCTGGGGATGGGTAACTAGGAACACTGGCATTCATTATGAAGGTGGCCTGGGCCAGACCACACCCTCTCTCCACCTCTGATTATAAAGGTGAAATTTAGGGAGGACACCAAAGGCAGACTGATAAGGAAAAGAACGGGGAGTAGGAGCTCACTGAGGAATCATGCCCAGTTCCTCCTAACCAGTAGTGTTCTCAAAACTGTTAGCATTTGGGGACAGACATTCGTGGGGATGGTTCTGCATATTGCAGGACATCTTAACGTCTCTAGCTTTAAAATGCTTCTACACATCTTCAAATACTTCTTGTGGGGCAATACCAACTATCCCTCCCTTTATTGAGAACCACTGTTCCTCGTGTTTACGAGGATAGGATGTGCACAGCTGGACTTAGGGTCCTGAAGCTGGCGAGCAGGGAGACTGGGAAATCCCCCCATCTGAGAGTATCTTAGGGAAGCTCTTGTTCCGTGGAATGGTTATTCTTCCCAAAGTACTCATGGGGGCTCCCGCTGCTCTATTGACCCAAAACGGAGCTCCTCCTGACTTTCCTGCTGACGTTACTTACTCACCATGGTAACAGCAGCCCCGTGCAGAATCTAGTGGGCAAGCTGGGTTTTAGTGCAGATATTTCCAGGCTTCTGGGCTCGACTGGGGGCCAGGGTGGCAGAACCACGTCTGGTGGCTAGGTGCTGCTCTATCGGCCACCAGATGGCGCTTGGGAGGCCCCGCTCTCTGCCGCAGGACCGCCGGTGGCAGGATTGACTGCAGAGGGAACTCGCCTTAAAGAGGCATGGTCCTAAAAGAGACAAGGATACGCGGCAAACTTGAACGTTCACCCCAAAGCAAGACCCCACTGATGACAAGCACCACTGGCTAGGCTCTGGTGCTCCTTTGTCCTCGCCTTTTTGAATGTTGAGCTGCCACCTCTTGGAGCCAGTCTCCTTGACAGCCTGCCCTCAGGCCCTGCAGCCACTCCTGGGCCTGACAAGGAAGGGCCTAGCCTGGCGGGTGGCGTCAGAGCTCCTGGCAGAGCAGCGCTGGGCTTGGATGCATCTGCAGAACTCTGGCTGAAAGACTGCGAAGCGCAGCCAGCTTCAGAGGAGCGGCGACCGCAGCAGGGCAGAGGGCCAGCCTGTGAGCTCTGACCCCAGGTGGACATGCCCGTTTCGCTTGGAGCTGATAAAGTTGGAGCCACTGAACTTTGTCTCTGGGTTCTTGGGACTTAAGAAAATCCTTCTGTCTTTTCGGCCGGCCTCTTTCCAAATTCTGATGGGGACGCTGTGGTAAGTAAATTAGGAAGGGGGCTCCAGCCTGACTGCTGAGCCCTCTGATTGACTCTCTAGGAAACTGGGTGGCACAGTCTGAGCCATGTAGGGTGAGGACCCCTTTAGCCGAGGTGTGGCACCTCACCCTCCTGAAACTGCAGCTTGCTTAGTGGAATCTAAAGCAGCTACTCTGCTGGGGATGCTGAACTTGCTGTGGTCCCTGGGAGCCATGAGAGCAGGGCTTCAGTACAGCCCCGGGGAATGTGTGGGTATGTGCGGGGACCTTCCCGGCTACAGGGACTGGATGTCACTGTGCTGAGATAATAAGCTTTGCTTTTTAGCAGCCTCTGGGGTGGCCTGTTTCTGGCTCCTTGCTTCATTTCCTTTACCATGTACAATAAAGCAGCATTTACTGCTCTAAGATTCACTCTCCTGGCCATAGTGCTGAGGCAGGCAATGAGGGGGTGAATGCAGTTCTCTGGTTAACATCTTGCCAGGGCTACAGAGCTTTCCCATGACTCAAGCTGGCACAAAACTTTGGTAGAGAAATGAAGAAACGAGGAGGGCTTTTGAGTTAATCTATACTGTCTGTAGACCTCACTGTCTTCTGGTAAAGCAAGGAAGCTGGAAAGAGACAGTTAGGAAAATGGCAAAGGACAGAACTGGTGGTCAATCCTTCTCCCTTAAAGGTAGCCCAGTAGAGGCCTGGGCCCAGGGGATGAGGGTGAATCTTAGAGCAGTAAATGCTGCTTTACTGTACATGGTAAAGGAAATGAAAAGAGGAGCCAGAAACAGGCCACCCCAGGGGCTGCTAAAAAGCAAAGCTTATAGTCCACTAGGGCAGACAGGAAACCTGGAGGTCATCTACCTGATCTACCTGGGTGCCCACCTACACATGTGAAAACACACTGGAAAGGCTGGAGACTGGTCCAACGCATAGAAGCCCTGGGATTTGGAAGGGACTGGAGTTCAGGAACCTGTCATTGATTACATCTAGCTTGTCACCAGGGTCATCTTCCCTGTTGTAGGCTTTCTTTGGGAACCAGGTCTCTTTTTGCTTGATCATTGGTGGCCCTTGGGGGTTCTGGAATTACTCTGCCTTACATTCCTCCTGTAGCTCCAATTTCTTCCTCTCTGAATGTAACTTCATTCTGTTTATTCATTTGATCACTCTTTGCAGCCCAATACAGAGATTAAACAAGTGGACTCTGGATTCAGAATCTTAGTTTGTTTCCAAGTGTTACCACCTGCTAGCTGGCCAGTGGCTTAGCCTTTCTGCTTCTGTGGAATGCAGAGAATAGTTGTTGCTACCTCACTGGCTTATTATGAGGATTAAGTGAGATAATCTATGTGAAGCAGTGCCTGGCATTGAAGAAGCACTCAGTAAATATTAATTGTCATTGATTTTATTTATTCAGCATGTATTGTTGAATGCCAATCTGTTGGACATTTGGCTGAAAGCTGATATGGGGACGCAGTGTGCTTACAGCTGCTTTGGAGGTCTACCTGAGCCTCCTTCCTCACTGGGCTGAGTGCTGTGGGTACCCAAGTAAAAAAGGATGCAGTCCCAGCTTTTAAAGAGCTGGTCTGCGAGGAAGGATACAAAGGCTTGTTTTTTGTTTTGGTTTTTTTTGGCTATCACAGTCTGGTTTTTGTTTTTTAATTTGAATGCAGCTGGCCCCACTGCCCGCCACCCACCACCTCCAACAACCTGTAAATCCAGCCTCTGCACACTGGTGTTCCCTGCAGGCAGTGTGGGAAGAGGTGAATGGACATTGCTTTCACCAGCAGTGACCTCTGGGTGATTAAGGAAGCAGGGACTCCCAGAGCCTTCCTGGTGTGTGTAGTGGAGTTGGGTTGCTATCAGTGAGGAGGGGAGAAAAGCAGAGATGCCCACTTTTGGTTTTAAGCACAGTCACCCTTTTCCCATCCAGGCAAAATAGCTGGTAGAAGCAAGGCTTGGTTATTGGAGAGGCAGGGAGTACACACACTTGAGAATTAAGAGCAAGGCCACTGACCTTCAGAATAGGATATGTCCCCTCCCACTTAACCCCTCATCATCAGCCCAGCACTCCCAGCGAGGCAACCATACCTTTAATCCCTCTTAAATCCAGTGGTGGTAAGGCAGGAGCAGGCTGGTCACCAGGGGAGGTGGGGAGCTGAGGATAGCCTGCATGCACAGCCCAGAGGAAGGGCTGGGGAAGGTGGAGGGCATTCACTCAAATGACTGGACAGCAAATGGTTAGTACAGGCTTGGAGGACGCAGTGTGATGGGTGCAAAAGCAGGTCTGCCCTTAGCTGCGTCAGGGTGGTCTGTCTATAGGAACGCACCCCTGCTGCTCTGACAGATTGGGAGTGCTGGCAGAGCACTTCACCTTTGGCAAAATGCAAATGAGAATGACTCTTTAACTCCTTCCTTCCTAGGATGTGGTGTTCTACCATGGGGGAAGGAAGAGAGGCCCTGGGCCCCTCTCTGCTTCTCCACCCTCAGTGCCAGGAATCTGGAATTTTCTGTTCCAGTCTCAAATCACCCTGGTGCTTAAAGGCCCACACACTTAGGTCTAACCTTAGCTAGAGTCAGGTTGTGTGATGTTACCATCTACTGGAAGCCATCCAATGAAGGCATCAAGGGAAACTTGAAGTAACTGCCCATTCTTAGAACACATGTGTGTGAGACACGTGTGTGAGATGGAAGAGAGCTGGAAGGGTTTCCTAGGAGGTGGTCTCTAACCCATGGACCAGCAAAGACTTCCAGGGATCTCTGCCACCCTGCTTTCACCAGTCAGCTGACAGTGGAAGCAGCAAGCATGACATTTAAGAGCATGTGTAGACTGCCCGCGTTCAAGTCACAGCCCTCCATTTACTGTCTGGGCAGGTTACTTAGTTGCTCAGTGCCTCAGTTTTCTCATCTGGAAAGTGGAGGGAACTGAGGTAACACTGAGGTTCACAATGAGATCATCTTGTAAATAAACCATTAAGGTCCATGCCAGGTGCACCACAGGCATTCTATTAGAATTATTAGAAGTGTTCCTTATTATTGCCTTCAAGATTCCTCTTTCCCTGTACCCTATATTGTGTTCTGGAGTGGGAGGTCTGGGACAGGATTGCACAAAATATAGAAAAAAGCAAACTATGGCAATGCTAAGTAAGGAGAGTACATTTTAGCTTGAAAAATGCTGAAAATAGCTTCAAGCCTTTGTAGATAAAAATGTAAAATGTATGCAAATGTATGTGTCTTACACAGAAACATATATCTATGGCCTCCTCACAGATAGTGCCCGGATGCGGCTATCAGGAACATACCCACAGCATGCAGAGAGGGCCCATGATGGCCTGGTGATGGTGGTGGTTATTGGGGAGGGGGTAGTGCAGCTGTCTCTGTGGGCTGGGCTCCTGGTCCCACCTTTCTTCTGGGTTCTGTGCCTTCTGAGAGTACCATGGGGGAAGGAAGAGAGGCCCTGGGCCCCTCTCTGCTTCTCCTCCCTCACTGTCCTCCTCCCTCTGGTTTCTCTGAGAGCCCCATTTGCTTCCTCCCAATCCTGGCTCTATTTCTGGAGCATCTCATTGGAGATGCACGGCCCCCTCTCTGCCAGGCGCCAGGTGCTTGGTCCCTCCAGTCTTGTGTGCAAGTCAGGGATGGTGGGAGGGTGACAGCTGAGCAGGGAGGGGCCACAGGAGACAGAGCCTGAGCCGGAAGGGCCAGGGTTGGGGAGAGCTGAGGGATGCAGGAAGGGGCCGATGGTACCTCATGGTTGAAAAACAGCCACTGCAGCCAGTTGTGGAGGCTTTACACCCGCCAGAGCATCTTCCCCTGCACTCCTAGGGGCTCGCGGGACCTGCTGTGAGCTGGAGGCCACCCCACCCACGCAGCTGCATGGGCTGTGGGCGCCTTCCTTTCAGCACCACCCGCAGGAGGTGCTGCTTCTCCCCTTAAGAAGTGGCTCAGTGGTTGATTGGAATGAAGAGGACTATCCCCCCCACACATGCTCCATGGATGCTGAAAACACCGCCCCCCAGCCTCCCACCCCCGCCCCCAAAGGCCAGGGTTGAGCTTCACTTTGTAGGCCTATCGGGAGAACTGGGTCCCATGTTCTGCCCATAATCTGCCTCGGGATGTGGAGGGTGGGGTTCTACTCCATTATCAAAAACCCACTGAGGTAAAATGACCAGAGCAGAGTTCCTGAGGTGGTGCCACTGCCTGCCTTCCCTCAGGTTCAGGAGAGGAGCTTCAGCCCCTGCTGCCCCGGACCACCCTAGACTGACCTTCCTCCCCTCCAGTCCTCCAGAGACCTTTGCTCAAGGAGGCTGCAGGACCAAGGTCGCCTAGCGTCCCGCAGAACCACACCCAGGGGATGGCCATGAAGCCCCTTCCCCTAACCTCTGCACTGCTCTTGGGGCGTGGGTGGAAGGAATTTTGTTTCTAAAGACTGTTCTTGGAGGCATCTTTACCTAGACTTCCTCGCCTTGTTTGTGATTATGGTTACTTAGTATCCTTCTGGCTGCTGCTAGGGGTCCCCAAAGAAGGCTCCTAGAGGAAACCCTGCAGCCTCTCCTGTACCCCGGTTTGTCTTCCACAGCCCCTCGTTGACCGCCTCCCCAACCCCCAGCCTCCTGCCTTGCCGTCTCGTCTGCTGGTGTGTAGGGCAGGCACCGCCCGGCTTTTAAGTCAACGGTGTTCAAATAGATGAGGCTCTGTTAAGGTTTGGAAGGAAAGAGTCCCAGGGCGGCCAAGACCTACTGCAGGCGGGCAGGACGTTAACCCCGTCAGCGCCGCCCCCCAGGCTTGCCTAGGGGAGGGGCCTGGCAGCCGCACCGGCCCCTGAAACTGCGCTTAGAGATCCTGGGGTGTCAGGTGATGTCACCCCTGCGGGCCCATAGGTCTCCCCGCGGCACCTCGTCTGCGGGTTGCCAGAATTCGGCTGAGCCCAGCGAGGGAAGAGGAGCCTGAGCCCGCAGCAGCCCGAGACCCCCGTGGGACCACTCTCCCGTCACGTGCTGGAGCCCCTCTCGCGGGGCGTCGGTGGGGACTGGGGCTGCTCCCCGCACGCCGAGCGGGTCTGGAGGCGTGCTGCGGGGGGGAGGGCGCGCGGGAGCCTCGCGCCGATTGGTCGCGGCCCCCGCCCGCCGCCCCCGGGCGCCTCGCAGCCCGGGGGAAGTTGCTAGTTGGCGGGCTGGCTGCGGGGCCGCGGGGCCGGGATCCGCAGCAGGGCTTGCCGCGGCCGCCGTGGTCCGAAGGGCTCCTAGGGGCTCTCGCCGGGCCTCGCCCGCCCTCCCCTCCTCTCCGGGCAGCTCCGGCTCGCTCCTCCCTGCTACCTGTTTCTCTGCCTCCCCCCCCCGCCCCCACGCCGCGCTCCGCCAACTTCGGCCTCCCGGGCTGGCTGTCTCTCCCGGCTCCCCGCCCGCCCGCCGCCCGCGCCCTCCCTCCTTTGTTGTGCGATGAGGGTCGGGTTTCCGATCTGACGGATCCGCCGCCGCCGCGCGGAGCCGCGGGCATGGAGCCGCTCAGCCACCGGGGCCTGCCGCGCCTCTCCTGGATCGACACCCTCTACAGCAGTACGTGTGCGCGCGGGCCGGGGAGGCCGGGCGGGAAGGGCCCCGGCGGGAAGAGCCCTGCCGCCCCGACGGCCCCGGGGCCCGGGATGCCGGGCTTGTTCGGGGAGCCCGGCGCGGGCTGGGGACCGCCAGGGTCCTCGCGATCGGCCGTAGATGGGGTCCTCAGACCCGACTTAAAGCGGTGGGAGGGCAGTGGAC
This sequence comes from Smutsia gigantea, assembly GCA_032199065.1. NCBI lineage: Eukaryota > Metazoa > Chordata > Mammalia > Pholidota > Manidae > Smutsia > Smutsia gigantea. The sequence goes on from JAVSCE010002782.1 coordinate 134,699, forward strand.
CAACGGGGCCAGGAGAGCTGTGTCACCCATTTCCCACCTGTTGTGTAACCGAGCACTCCCCAGTGCTCAGGAAGAAGAGAGAGAGAGCCCGCCTGGCAGCTCCTTCTGTCCACGCTGAAGCAGAAGGGCCCTTTCGGGAAAGTCCTTGGCGCCTGAGTTTGCCACCTCAGGGACGTCCTGAGGCCGTTGTGCGTTTCGCGTTGGGGCTGGGTTCTGGTGGGAAGGGACACAGCAGGTGCAGATCTCTGTGGGGGCCATTTGGGTGAAGGAGCTCAAAACCCCGATTCAGCAGTCTTTCCTTCCAGCCTCCCCCACCCTCACACCCCCTCCAAAAAGAAAAAAACAAACCTCATCTTCTCCACCCCCTAGCTCCCAAATCTGCGGTGACCATGTGATTGCTCTCGCACTGCCGCTAGGGATGTGTAACTGAGCATTCCTAAATTCTGGGGGCTTGGGCCTAGCCATGCGCCAGCCCCCGTGCCCCGCTGCCTTGCGCAGGTCGCTAAAACACTGTACTTGACTCCCACCCCTTGAGACCCCTTTCCCAGCCTTCTCAGTGATGTAGGAAGAGGGTCCTGCTGGCCCCTGAGGAAGACAGCCAGTGGGTTTCTCCCCCCTGATCACTTCAGTGGGACCCTCCCACTCTTATCTTGTTCTGTCCTCCAGCCCAGAGGCTGGGCCAGGGGCCAGGGGAGGCAGGTGGAGCCCGGTTCTGGTTCTGGACACTGGGTGTCATGGGACAAGGACATTTTCAAGGTTCAGCCTGGCTCAAATTCCTTGGTAACAGTCATGGCTTAGAGGGGGAGTGGGCAAGGAGGGGGCCTTGAACCCCATGGTCTTGACCTGGAGGCTCCTCCATACCCAGCATCCTTCCTCTGACCTCTGTATCCCCTTGGGTTCCCTTCTTTCCCCATATCTTCTCCCTCCTCCTCCCCCTCCATCCCTTCCTTCCTTTCCTCTCCCCAGAAGCTCTCCTTGTGATAGTTCATTCTGCTTTGGTTTTTCAACATCAAAGGGGCAAAGCCTATCCCCTGGGTGTAGGTCCTGCGCCAAGCCCAGCCGCTCCATCTGCTCCTTCCCCTGCAGAGGCCAGCATTGTTGGGTGAAGGTCAGGGTCCATGTCTGTGTGGTGTGTGTGTATACGTGTGTCTGAGTGAATGGGGGCACACATCTGTTCAGAGGCCTGCTGCAGATCAGCTCCTGACCTGAAGGAAGGATTAGTGACCTCTTAGCTGTGCTTTTGCAAATAACAGTAATAACAATGCCTCATATTCACATGCTGCTTATGTTCCTAAATATTTCTGGCTTTTTGTGAAACCCAGCGCTGATGTCCCTATTTCCCGAAGCACAGAATCCTGTGGAAACCTGCTCTGGCTTTCTCTCTCCATTGCCCTGAAGCAGATGCTCAAATTCGATCATTTCCAAGTTTTCCTATCTCCACACAACCCCTCCCTGCCAGCAGAGAAGCAAAATTGCCTGAGGTCCCCTTGAAAATTTCAGACTGGACGAAGGGGAGACAGGTAAAGGGAGTTAGATGGAGGCCTTCTTCGGGGCTGCCTGTTAACCAGCCCTGACTCCAGCAGGCTGGCATATGAGCTGTCTGCCCTTCTGCTTGCCACCCTGGCTCCTGGGGCAGCTTGGATGGAGGGGTGGGGGGCCTTGGCAGCAGTGTGAGAAGTCCCTGCCTCCTGCTTCAGAACAGCTTATTTGAGAGCCATAGAATGAGGCTTCCTGGGGAGGCGCTGTGCAGTCATGTTTGGGCTGTTAGCCATGAAGTTTCCTCTTGACAAGAGCCTAAATTAAAACAAATACTCAGGCTGTCATTTGCCTGGCAGCATGGTTTTGTGGCTCCCAAAGGAAGTTCCTCTGTCTCTCAGGAAGCTGTTTGCTTACAAGGCTCACAGTCCTGGGGTGGCAAGTCTCCACAAAAGCCAAATCCATCAGGAACTGTAAAGGGGATGGATATACACAGGGAACAGGGTGGCCAGTGTACTGCTTAGCGATGTGAATGACCCAGTGGTAGAGGTTCCTCCTAAGTGCTACTGTTGGTAACAGTATTGGTGGCATGACCTGAGGGGCTGCTATCTGCCAGGCACTATGCTAAGTACTCTTTATCCATCCTCTCCAAACCTCACAACTCTGCAAGATAGTCATCTCCAAATTGTAAAAGGAGAGGCTAGGTAAACTCAAATCAGTACCCAAGGTCACAAAACTGATAAGTGACAAAGCTGGAATTCAGGTCATACCCTAGGAAGGTAAGGAAGACTCTGTCACCTACATAGTGCCTGAATTTCTCAAGACCTTGGAATGTCATGGAATAGGGGACATCTGTCTCTTTGATCCTCTTTCACAGAGTTTTCCTTGAAATGGTCCAGCAGGGTAAGTGGCCTCAGTGACTCTGAGTCCAGCCTACCCATGGGTGGGGGCTGGTCCTGGAGCCAAGACAGGGGTTGTTGAGGCTCTGTCTGAACTCTCAGAAGCCGGTGATTCTCTGCTGCTAAGATGCCAGACTGCCAACCAGCCCCTCCCCTCATATACATCTTACCTTTGGGGCTGTCATCTCATTCTTTTTGGCTTCAGCATCTGTGCTACGAGGAGTGTGCCCATTTCCATTGTAGATCGATGGTCATTTGATAAGGGGTGGGCAGCAGGCCCCATGTCCGCTGTGGTAGAAGTCCTGACAGGCTGCAGTGATATGATTTTTCTGACCCAAGGAGATAAGTTGGCTCCCAGCTGCCAGTGTGATCTGGGACTGATTGGAGCAGGGTCTTTGCCCCTCATAAAGTTGGAGTGGCAGGTGAGGGTTTCAGCATCCCACTTCCTGTCTCTGTGTCACTAATTTTCCTGCACTGGTGTCATAATGTCAGCTTTGCCCCTCAGTGCCTTGCTTAGGGTCTTTCCCTGGAGCCAGTGTGATTCTCCCTGTAGGGCTGTGTTCTTTGTTTTATCTTCTCTGTCTTTCTCTCATCATCCTTTCCACTAGACACTTGTCACTTTCTCTTGTGATACGATCATCTGTTATTAGAACCTGCCTTTCAGAGCTCACTTCTCTTACCCCCAGCAACATTTCCAAGGGATATTTCCCTTGCTTGTGATATTTACATGCCCCTTTTCTTGTCCTGAGGGCTAGGAAAGCATTTGGGACCATGGAGATACCAACCTAGCTCCTGATTATGAGCCTGCTTCAGTTTCCCATCATATTCCTATGTTAGCTACTCCAGAGACCAAGCCACTGGCCAGACTGTGTGGGTGTGATCAGACCCTCTCGCACACCCACGATGTGCCTGTGAGCACCTGCAGATGGATGCTTTCCTGTCCTCTGAACAGCCCTAGTCATGTATTCCTTGTTGTCCACCCCAGCCCATGACTGTCACGGCTCCTGGAGTCTCAGAGGTGGGGCTGGCAGAATTAAGTCATCTAGAGAAACTTAACTTTTTTCTGTTGTCATTAGTGCTGCTGTTTTTTGGGAAAAGGAAGAAATGACAGACATTTTTGAAGAATTAAGTAGGTGGGTAGAAGATGGGGGAAGAGTGAGGAAAATACATTCTGCTTCACTCTTGGGGGCAGGATGGCAGACCTGGGCTGCTCTCAGAGGCATGGTCCGGTTCCCGGGGTGATTTGGGTACCTTGCGCTTACGCCTCTGTAAAGCGAGGCTATGTCTCTCACGGATGCCATATGGATTCATTAGTTAATGCTCATGAAGTGTCTTGAGGATGAGGAATGCTGTTGAACTGCTCAGCCGTCCAGCTCGCCGCAGTCCTCATCACTGAACAGGCCAGCCATCAAAGGCTTGCCGAGGAGTTTGGAAGGAGCTGGGGAGGGGGCAGAGGGAGCGGCAGGAACAGAGGGTTGGACCAGGTTCTCAGGTGGTACTTAGCCCAGTGCCTCATGCTTAATAAGCCCTCCATAAGTTTTGGTTGCCTGAGTATGAGAGGGAAAAGGAAACTTCTGGGTGCTTGGTCCTTTAACTCCATACTCCACCAGAAATCCCAGAAACCCACTGGCTGGCCCATTGACAAGTTTCCGGCTGTGTGGATTTGGTAATTGTAGTAGCTCATAGTGGAGTCGGAGACCCCCCAGGGGAGTCCCAGCGTTGCTAAGGCTTGTGATTGTGCGGTTGGAAGACTCCGTGGCCAGGGTTACTGCTGCAGCTGTTTGGCTCAGCCTGAGCCCTTTGGGGGCAAACCAGGAACTAGCAGCTTCTCAGTCAACTCTATGTTCATCCATCATCACTTGCCTCTGCCAGGCCCCTGGCTGTGGTGACCCGTGGGGCCTGGAGTACCCACCCCATTCTGCCTACCGGGAGTGGCTTGGCACTTTCCGCCAATTACCCACAGGAGAGGTCTGCAGACTTAACCTGTCTCCAGGGCAGGCTAGAATAGGCAGACCTTGGTCTGCTTTAGCTTATGTGTCTTTGGGCAAGACAGGGATGGTTGGAGCCACGGGTGCCCCTGACTGGCAGTGGGAGTGTTCTGCTTGTTCCTGAAGCTTGGGAAGAACCTTTCCAGACCCTGCAAATGGGGAAGAAGAAAGAAATCAGCAATAGGCACACTGCAAAGTGTGCCCCCATATGGGCAGTGGGGGTAGATGCCCAATCCCACCTCCTGCCCAAGGCATTTGGCGAAGAGCCCTTCAAGGTGGGGCCAACTGGCACCATGACCTGCTGTGGACGGGGCAGCCAGTTCTCTGTCTCCAAATTGAGACCTTATTTGGGTCTCTCAGTTTTCTGCCCCTATGCTTTATTCCTGTCTTCTCTTCCTGCCCTTCCTTTCCCTCTACCCACTAGAGTGACAGACAAATATGGGCTTACTGGCCATATAGAAGCTCACAGGGCCAGCGTGGTCTTCAAGAGATGGGGCCTGGTGGGGCAGGCTCTGTGGCGGCCTGCTTGGTCAGGAGCCACTCCTGTCTTTCTTCCACCCTCGCTTGTGATGCCTTCGTGTCCCTCTAGACCACACGTTGGCATTGCAGATATGGTCAGGCATTTTGCATAAGGTGAGCCAGATCTCCAGAAGGGGTTGGGTGGCAGAGAGGCCTCAGATGGCCCAGTGCCAGGGGAGCTCAGAGTCCTTGTCTTTGCAGGCAGCATGGCTGTGTGCCTCCCTGGTGTGTCCCTGGAGCTGGTGCTGCCTAGAAAAGCCCCATATTGACTAGGCATCTGTGGGTTGACTCAGGGCTGTTGGGGAAGGATGTGGCCATAATTGCCTTCATGGGGTTGAAGGGCTGATCCTGTTAATGTACTAGGCTAATAACCCCTTCCTCCTGGGCATTGCCTCATGGCCAGCAGCAAGGGTTTAATGGATCAAGATTATGGAAACTGAAGAGGTTGTGTAATTAAGCCCAGGTATTTCCTGAGCTGGAGGACCCCTACTTCCCACAGCCCCAATTGATTTCCTCAGTTGTGGTCACTCTTTTCAGCTGCATGTTACCTTGAGCCTCCACAGCCTGTGGGCCAACATTTTGAGTGAGTTTCTCCCTCAAAGATGCAGTTTTAGGAGAAAGACCCCTTTCTGAGAGTTTAGGGGTTGGGGTGGCACTGTGTTCTGTGTGACGGCCCCCCCTTGGAGTTGTGTGATAGAGACCTCTTTGGCAAATGGGTCTGGCTTCTGCAAAGGTACATAGAAGCCTCATCTTTGTGTCCCTTACAACCACTGGGTGCAATGCAAAGAAAGCTCATCCATCCTGCTGGGTTCATAGAAATCAAAGCCACTTGGTCTAGGAAGAATGGAAGAAAACAGCATATAACCAGCCCTACTGTGTGCCCAGTGTGTGTGCTAAGTGCTTCCCTTACATTATCCTAACAACCCAACAAAGTATCTTCCCTTGTTATAAACCATCCCTCTGTTTTATAAATAGGGCCCTGAGCGGTTAAGTCATTACTAAGGGTCTGCCGGTTTGAGCTGGATCAGATCTCGTTGCCTCTGACCCTTTATATAGCCTCTTCAGCTTCCAATAGCAGTAACAGTTATAGCCAATTCTGAATGAGTACCTACTATGTGTCAACACTTCCCACGTTATCACCAGTCCTCAACAGTCCCTATTTAACGAGGCAGGAATTTCTGTCTCTATTTTATATGGAAGAAATTGGCTCAGGGAAGTTAAGTAGTTAATTCAAGGTCCTAGAGCTGGAGTACAAGCCAGGAATTGAGCACAAGATTGGCCAGACTCTACACTCTTTCTCCCTCACTGCCTTGCCTTTCACAGTGGTGCCAGTGAAGGCCCCTTGGCAGCTGGGGTTTCATGGAAGTTGAGTGACCTGTTCATCTCTCTAGCGGGAATGACTCCCAAGAAGACGGTCTTGGCTCCCTCATGATATTTGGCAGCTTTCAGCCTTCAGGACCCCCGTGAGCACCCACCAATGGGGTGCCTCTTCCTAAGGGATGATCCCAAGGAGACTTTCCCATGGGCACCTGGAGCCCATATCCCAGCATTACTTTGTCCCTGGGATCATTGGGAAGGGGTACTGACCGTAACCTCCCCCCCCAAAAAAAAGAGGAGAGAAAATAAATTTTGGGGGTAGGGATAGAGTACAGCTAGTGGCCAGTTTCTGAAGCAGAGCAGGACCAGGGACAGGGAAGTGGGGACTGGAGGAAGAAAGACTTGGCAGAGCCCACACATGCTGGCCCTGCTCTCCAACTTTTTTTAATTCGCCTCCATAGTCCCAAAGGAATATAAAGAGCCTTCAGCCCTAAATCAGGCCACTGTGCACCATGGTCCTTTGCTGAGGCCCTGGGCCATTTGAGCGGCAGATCTGGCTTCTGTGTTTGAACTCACGCGCAGCATGTTAATGATGGAGTGCCCCACTCCCCGGGCCCAGTGAGGCTGCTGAGCCCAGAGGTCAGCCCTCGGCGGGAGGCCTGTGCTGGGGGCTTACGCCTTAGCAGACCCCTGTTTGGCTGGAGCCAGCAAGGCCAGAACAAGATTGGAGGGCTTGTTGCACAAAGGGTTTGTGTGTGGTGAGGTTTTTTGGAGATGACAAGGGGGTAGAGGCCAAGCTGAGAACCACGGTGGGAAGGTGTAAGTGGGGAAGAGGGAGGGCATGCTCCACACCGTTGTCTCAGAATTTCACTGGACCCTTACTTCCTTCACTGAGTCTGAGGGCATTTTGAGGAGCCCCTGCTTGGTTGGGCGTAAGGACCCGTGTAGCCTCCCCTCATTTGGTAATCTGTTTGTAGGGGGCAAGTGTGGAATTGCAGTTGCCCCTAAGGCCTTAATGACTCCTAACGCTTTCCTCCTACCACCTTGAACCTGCTGCCCCAGCCTTCTCCCTCCTGCTGCCCCTACCCTCCCTGGGGTTCCAGGATGCCGCAGACCAGAGGCTCAGCCTTGATAAGGTCCTTCCTCCAGGCGCCCCACTTTGGTGGTCTCCTGCTCTTCTACCCTTCCCGCCCCCACCTGCTTCCCTCCCCCCACCACTTCCTTCCAAGGGAAGACTGATGAACTAGGGCTGCCCAAGCCTGAGAGATTTCAGAGGGCCAGGAGAACAGACAGGTGATGACGACCCTGTCCTCCAGAAAGGACGTGTTTTCACTCTTGTGCCTCACGGTTCTTTCGGTGCAGGTCAAAGCAGTGCCTCAGTGCAAGCTGCCTGCATCCTTTGTCACCTCGGCAGGGCTGGGGAGTGCCCAGTTTAATAACTTGTGGCAGTATCTACTCTTGTCAGCTGTGTGTTGGGAGAGAAGAGTCAGAGAGCTGTGGTCCCAGAGTGTAGCATTAAGAGAAAGCTGCTCATGCATGGCCTGGCCAAAGCGCTCATCATTGGAATCAGGTTAACAGAGGCCGGGGCACCTACCAAAGGGAGATTGGACTAGGTGAGCACTTTGCTAACTCCTTGGACTGGAGCCTGAACATAATACATATATTTTACATTGTAAGCTGGTACACACACAAATTGAAACAAAAGTTTCATGGGACACTATCTACCCTTTCTGTCACATATGCAATGCGCTCATATTTTTATGCCCATCTAGTCTATCCCATTCCATTCCACTCCATTAAAAACAAACCCAGGAAGTGCTGGTCATGATCTACTACACTGATTTCATGACCTGCAGTATGAAAAACAGTGGACTAGATGATCTCAAAGGGCTCTTACGAACTGTAAGGAATAATAATTTATCAAACTAAAGCAATTTATATACTACTGTTGTGTTTTTTGCCAGATTTGCACACTTCTGCTATTATGGACTTAATTTTTTTTCAGTTTGATTCATTCTTTAAAATATAACTTACTTAAAAAAGAAAGTAGTGGGAAATCTGTACCACTTGCAATGTATCAAAAGTTACCCTACAAATAAATGCACTGAAAACTGAGCCATGTTATTAATTCTAGTTATACTGTTACCCTCGGAAGGATCTAGGTCTGAGCCTCTTGTGTCTTTTGCTTCAAGGAAGAGAAATAGAGGATAGAGGGATGTTAAGACATACTAGTACCAAACAGAGTCTTTCTTCTTCAATAACAGGAAAGATTGAAAGGAATCAAGAAGGGGATAATTTTCTCGCTCTGTGCTTGGGGATGCTTAACTGCAATGTGGCTAGCAAATAGGTGCCAATCACTGTGCCCTTCTTTGTTGGGTCCTCCATTTCTGTCTGGGCCCCCTGTTTCCTGTGGTGAGAGAGGAGAGGCAAGAAGATGGTTTTCTCCAAGGACCAAATATACTAGAGCAGAGTCTCAAACTCTACTGTTGATTTGAATCGCCTAGGGATCTCTGAGGCCTGAGGTCTGCATTCTAGCTGCCGGGTGGTGGCAATGCTGCTGCTGAAGGTTTAGGGACCACAGTTTGGGTGGCAGGACCCCAGGGCCCTTTATTTAATCCTAGGGTACTGGCTGTGGACCCAGAACCCAGTCAGACCCTTCTCTGACTCTGGATTCTGGCCGGATGGAAGCACGGCCAGGACACACCTCTCTGTAGGAGCCCATTTCCCAGTAAAAAGGAAAATAACGAAGCAAGTGATTGGACTTGAGCCCAAATTCTCACATTCATGATCTCGTGTAATTCTCACAGTAAACCTTAAAAAGCTGTTACCCTCATTTGAAGACTGAGAAGAAGGAGCAGCCATTGTGAGTGGCCTGTGCTGGGGACTTCTGCCATGGGGGCATGCACCATGGGGGACACACCTGGTCTCCTCTGCCACCTCCCTGAGTGGCAGAGACTCAGGCATCCAGCCTTTATGAGAGCCTCTGCCTAGACAAAACCCATGTCCTCCCCACCCCTTTTCCCCCTGAGGGGCCAACTTCAGTGTTTATGGAGCAGAACCCCCTTGGTTGTTAATCTTCCAGTGTTTCACTGAGAAGGTTAATGAGAGAACAGCTGGTGTGCCACCCAGCCGTGTGAAAGTACCATTTTCTCTTCATTTAGGTGGGCCAACATTTTGCAGACCCCATGGCAGCTCCTGACCAAACATCCTCACCTGGTGCCTGGATGGTGCCCACCTGATGGGTCAGTGGGCACTGTGTACCCTCTTTGGGTGTAGAACCTTTAGACACCAAAAAGAGGAGCTGATTCTGCCTCTTGTTTCTGGATAGGAAGGATGAGACACAAATTTGATGTCACAGAGCTGTTTCTGGCCTGAGGCCCCTGTCATGGCTGATCCGCTGTCACCACAGCCAAGTCTTTGCCGTGGGTGCCTGAGCGTCCTCAAGCCCCTTCTCTGATCTGAAACACCACCACCTTTCCAGGTGGCTGTGTCTATGCCAAACCCACTTCCATCTGCCTCTCCTTTGCCCAGAAACCTCTAGCACGGCCTTTTCATTCTACATCCAATCCAGACCACCTTCAAGAATTACCAGCATCCCAGCACTCTCCTCCATCCTGTAGCCAGTGAGGCCCCTCACCATCCTTCAGCCAACCTCTGTGCTCTGGTGAACTCCCACCCGGTGTCCATCCTCCGCTCAGCTACAACCACCTCCAGGAAGCCCCCCATGCCTGATATAGACCTAGACTCAGATCCCCAGCTCACAATGCCAAGCCACTGAGCACTTTCTTACCTATGGTTTTATAGTGTTTACCTCTGTAGTGTTCCTCTGTCATTTTTTCTCTGCCAGACTCTAACCTCCTTAGAGGCATGAAGAAGAATAACAAAGGCTGCCATTTGTAGGGTGCCAGACACTGTCCTTAAGCACTTGACGAACAATGTCCCATTTAATCTGCAACCTCCCACAGAGGTACCAACTATTTTTATCCAGTTTGATGGATGAGGAAATTTTTTTTCAAGATTCTAGAGGTTAAACAGCTTTCCTAAGGTCACACAGCCTAAGAAGGGCAGAGCTGAGCTCTAAACCCAGATCTGTGTGGATGCCACAGCTTGTGCTCTACCCCAGAGGTGCCCAATGCCAGAGCTCTCTAAATTTAGCGAACTTGAGCCGGTCGGTGGAGAGGGGGGGAGCATCTGTATGTTTGAAAACTCCTCTGCATGCCCAGTCCAGTTTGGGGACTGACTCAATCACTGCCTGCTGCTCCTTTTCCTGCCACATCCAGCTGTGCCCTGAGCACTGGGAGCTTGTGAATGCGTTTTAATTGGTTGGAGGGGTATGAAGAAAGGAAATGTCTTGGGGGCTGGGGCCCATTGTTCTAGCACAAGGGCTACCTAACAAAATCATGGAGCAGGGAGGATGCAAGGAAACAGTAGAGCTGGGCATGAGGCAGGCCAAAGGGCAATCAGGAATGCATACTGAAGAGATCCAAGCAGTGACCCCTCTCTTTCCCAGCCATAACCCAGGGCCTCACCCAGAACAGAGCATATAAATCACCTGGAGCATCTTGTGAAAATACAGATTCTGATCTAGTGGGTCTGGGGCAGGGCCTCCAATTTGGTATTTCTAAAAAGCCCCAAGTGATGCCCATTCTGGATAGGAAGGACCTAGACTCCAAGCCCTCCTGGAGGATCCCATTCAGTCACTCCCATCTTCTCACCTGCCTCCTGCCTGTGGGATAAAATCTAAACTCCTTAGCATAGCACGGGACAGTGTCTCCAGCCGTCTCTAGCTTCACCACTGGTGCTCGCACCACACTCCCAACCCTCTAGCCACACTGAATTCTTCACAGTTCCCCAGACACACCAGGCCCACCCCCCACTCCTGGATTGTTTTTTGCACATGCTGTCCCTTTGGCCGTTCTTGATCAGGTGAGGATGAGGCTGAATGTCACCTCCTTGGAAAGTCACAGACTTGGTGGGGGGGCCTCTGGATCTAGACTTCTGGCCCTGGAGAGAAGCCCTTCAGAGGTTTCTGGAACCCCTCCCTGGCCTTGCAGAGGCATGGAATCAGATGACTTAATTGTCCTGCTTTGAACATTCATTGTTTCTTGCCACTTTTGAGTAAAAATAGAGCTGAGAATGACTCAGGTGAAGCCCCTCCTTGGAGTCTGGGAGAGCCAAGGTGGGGCCCCCAGGGAAGGTGGGTGGGCTGCTCTGTGACTCTGGGAGAGGCCCGAGACCATCTACCTGAGCCCTGTGACCTGGGCAGGGCGGTGGTCCTGCCCTGGACTCTGAGAGGACAGCCTGGTCTGACCCCACCCCCAGCCTGCCTTGCTCTTAACAGCTGCTTTCACTTTAAAGTTTTCTCTTTTGGCTGTGGAAATATTTCAGGACTTCCGGAGAGGTTTCCTTTGGTGCTTCCTGAGTTTCCTCCTGGGGGTTTTGCCTCCAGGTTCCTGCCCCAAGCAGGGGCAGCTCGCCAAAGGGCTGTGGGTGCCGCCCTAGCAGGCTGCAGCCTTTGCTGGGACCTCTTACCCCAGCCTCCCTCTCCTGCAGGTAGGCTCCCTGGCATGCTGGTTTGGGGGAGCAATAGCTCTCTCCCCAGGGAAAATGGCTCTTCCCAGAGGCCTGCTGTCCATCCAGGACCTGAGGAGCATGCTCTGATTGCAGGCAGGCGGTTGGGGGCCGTTTCTCACCTGTCCCTGTCTCAGAGGAGGACTGCAGTGGGAAGGAAGTCCTGGGCTGCTGACAGGGAACAGCCTTCGGATTCGTGCTCAGGTACTGAGACAGGGACCGTGGGTGTAGGTCAGAGTAGAGTGAGGGCTTCCGGAAAAAACAAGGCAAGATATTTACAGTCAGAGCCATGTAACTACATGCATGGAAACCCCCTTCCAAAACTCTGTGTTAAACAATGGGCTCTAGAGTCATTCTTCAGTGAGATCAGTTGATACTCCCCAGATAAAGGAAAGTAGCCCATGTTTTTATTACATTAATTATTTGTAATCATGTGTAAGATTCACTTTAGCATGCCAAAAGAGATTTAATATCTCATCAAGGACAAACATCCTAAGGCCACTTTTAACAATTCCACACCCTAAGCTCTTTATCAGTTCCCCAAAATCCTCAACTGCCTATAAATCCCCTGGACCACGCACCACCCTGGGCTCTCTTGTCCCCTCCTGGCATGAGCCAGGAGCTTTTTCCTCTCACTTTCTCAATAAAAGCCTCTACCCTGGCTCTCCTACCTTGGGTGTTTGCTAAGTTCATTCTTCGACTCCACAAACAAGAACCCCGCCATCGGTACCTCGCTTAGGAGGTATTCTTACTCATGACCCCTTTGCGTTTCATCTTCATCACCTGTAAAATGGGAACTTTACCAAATCCACCCATAGAGTTGCCAGATGTTTTTTTAGCAAATGAAGATATAGATGCCCAGCTAAATTTGAATTTTAGATAAACAAGGAATTATTTTTTTGTTATAACTATATCCCATGCAGTTTTGGGGATATACATATATTAAAAACTTATTTCTTAGTCATCCAAAGTTCAAACCGTACTGGGTGCCTGCCTTTGATCTGGTGTCCCTTCCACTGGACTAAGTGGTATGTATGTGACACTGAGCAAGACGCCCAGCTAGTTGTTCCGTGCTCATTTCATTACTTTCTTCTCTCCTCTGTGCCACCCCTCAGCCCCTAGGGGCCAAGCTGATGAGAAATTTCTGTGGAACTGTTACCGAATATTGAGATGGTTTCTGTATAGAGTTGACACACCAAAAATAATGATGTGATTAATGGAAAAATGCCAGTAATAATAGCTATCACTTACCCAGGACTTGCTGCGTATCTTACATTGTTCCAAGCACATTGTGTACATAAGTTACCTTTTCTTAACAACAGTCCTGTGAAAAAGACTCTTAATCTCACTTTACAGATGAGAGCACAAAGGCACGAATTAAGTATGTAACTTGCTCAAGGAGTCATAGCTAGTAAGGTATGAGCTGGGATATGAACCCAAGCAATCTGGCCCCTGTGTCCTTGCCCTTAAACAGGACACCATGCTGCATGTTGGCTACCAACTGCCACAGTTAAAGATGTAAAGTTTCTTTCAGGCCAAGGACATAGAAACTTACATGGATGGTTTCACAAAGCAGGTGAGATAACGCAGCATGCTCCCAGAGGAAGGTGAGACTTCCTGGGTTCCCCTGAGATACTTGAATGGAAAGAAGTTCAGACAGGCATGAGGCGCTCACACTAGGGGTTTGTATCTTCCTGCCAACCACCCCCTAGATGTTGTGGAGACGCTGGCCATGTGCCAGCCTGTCACCAGGTGTAAGAGACCCCAACACAATCTGAGTATTTGCTGAGACACTGTAAAGCACACGTTCCTAACAGGCCCAGGCTCCAAGGTTTGAGGTCCATGCCTGCAAATCCTAATTCCAGGTCCTTCTCAGATTTATTAATTCACAAATAATCATGCCACAGCATGAAGTCTTCCTTCTTGAGAATCTTCACTTTTCTCCAGGATAGAATATTTTTCCTTTTATAAAAGGAATGCCTGTAGTTATTGAGGACTATAAAATTTCCTCAAAGTAGAAGGAAGAAAATCCATGTGCTGCTGTCTTTCCCAAGTAGAGCCTTCCTCTCTGCTCTTCTCTGCACCCAGGGTCTGGGCATGCAGCCTGACTGTGTGCTCCTGGCAGAAGCAAGGTTGGAGGCCAGAGCATGATGGAAACCTCAGACAGCCCCATGTCCCAGCACCAACCCTGGATGCTTATGCCAAGGGGGATAAAGGTGAAAGAGGGTCTGGAAACCGAAGGGTGGCATCTCCCCTTCTCTAGCTGGTGCTTTCAGATGGTGAAGATTGGGTGCTCACATCTTCCCTCTCTCAAAGCCCTCACATGTCCTCACCCTGTTGCACCCAGGAGCACAGGGTGGAAGTGCCCATTGTTACAGGGGCTGCTCTGACCCTTTCCCAGCTTGGGACCAGACGTCAATTTTAAGAATGCCCCCTGTAGGCAGCACTAGTGATTCTGCTGGGTCTGAAGCCCAGACCCAAGTCTTCCCCATCTCTTTTACCACCACAGGGCTCCCCCGGGCCCCGCTTCCCAGTGTTGTGGTCTTCCCTCATTTTCTGAAGGTTAACTCCAGTTAACTCAAAGAGAAATCGGAGACCAAGAGCTTTGCCTGTTGTCTCTGCTACTAGCTACTTCCAGTTCTCTGCCATCTTCCTTTTCTCTCTGTTGCCTCCGTACAAGTGCGTGAGGGATGGTCACTAAGTGCTTGTTGGCAGGATCAGAGAGGCCCTAGTTCATCCGTCAGGAGACCAGCTTCTCCAGCCTGGTTACTGCCACATCCATCAGGGTCCAGCAGAAAACAGGTGGCACATTAGGGTTGGGGATTTTGGGGAGAGCTGACACAGGACTATGACCAAAAGGTGGGCAGAATGGGGGAGGGTCTGATTCACATCTGCAGACACATAGCTAGCCTGTGCCCAGATCAAACCATTCTCTCTGAATTTCCCCATTGGCAAAGTAAGGATTATTAATATATGCCCCACTTTGTCCTGAGGTTGCTATAAAAATCACCTAAGATGACAAATGGTGACAATGTGTGTTCATCATCCTATTGTTTACCAGAATAAGGGATAATTATTATTACTGACAAACACTTGCTGGGAACCCTCTGCAGAATGAGTCTTTCACATTCTCACCTCTGCTGGGGAGCCGCTAAACTCCAGAGAATATGTGGGTAAAGGAAAAAGAAATTGCAAAATTGGAAAAGCCTGGATTTGAACCCCAGAGCCCCTGTTTAATGTTGGTGTGGCATTGGGTGGGTCCCTGAGTGAGCCTCTCCACAGTGAAATGTACCCTTTTGGGCTTAGGTTTTAGGTTCAGAGGAGAGTGGATGCTGTCATTACTATTAGCCAATGCAGAGGGGGTAGTTAGAGGACCTAACAGGCATCCTGGGTCCAGTTGTAAAGATTTGACTTTTGCATGAGTGGGGCTTTCTGAAAAGCCCAGGATAGGTGCTGAGGAGGAGGCAAGAGTTGAGGGCCCCAGCCTTTGTGTACCCGAGAAGGGATGAGCTGCGGGTCTGCATGGTTCTCTAGAAGGCAGTGAGACTCTCCTTGTCCCCTTCTCTCAGCCAAGGCACTTGTCAGCAGGCTGAAAGGGTAAAGAGCAGTAACTCCAAGTGACAGAGTCTCCACTGGGTACATGTCCCACCTTGTGAGATTTCCATATAACTGAAGATTTGTTGAGTGAGTGAATGAACAAATGAATGAACGAATGAATGATTGTTAACCGGCATTACAGGTTCTCCTTAGAGTCAGAGAGACCTAGGTGTGAATATTGATTCTGTGGAGTCATTACAGCTTTAAGCCTTTGTTTCCTCATCTGAATTTGGGATATAGTTCATATGTATTGTAAAGTTGTGAAGCTGATATTTGATCACATTCAGTTATATAATGTGCGGGGAGTACCAGGCCCTTAGTGGCACCCACTAAGTGTCACTTTCTGTCTTTGGGCAATACATGTGACCAGAGACACTGTGGATACAGGCCTCCAGGGCTCTGGTCCTGGCAGTGTTTGTGCTCTCCCTGGGGCCCACCTCCCTGTTTCCAGGCAAGGCCCACTGTGGGTCCCTCCTCTCAGCTCTGAGGGACCTATGCTCTCCAGACAGCACCCCCTCCCTGGCGGTGGCCCCACTCAGAGGGGCCCACAATTCAGGGGCAGCAGCCCTCATCGGCCAGCTGAGTCCGAGCCCTGCAGTGGTCCCCAGGCTCCAAAGTGGGGGTTCCTGGGTCTCCCTCCTCAGCATCATCAAGCCAAGCCCAGGGACATGGAAGCAACTAATTATATTAACAGTAATAACCATCATTACTTTTATTGAGAGCTTACTTTGTATAGGCACTGAGCAGTTAATTCTCTTGAATTCAACTGAGTCCTCATGGCTAGAATAACATGCCAGTCTAACTGATTTCCTTTGTAATCCTACATATTTTATGCATTTTAAAACATTATTTAGTGAAGGATCCATTAGCTTCACCAGACTGCCATGAGTCCATGGCACAAAAAAGTGAAGTGTCCCTGCTTGTCCCAGAGGACTGAAAATTCCAGGTCCCTGAACTCTGAACAGAAAGAATCCTTTTCTGGGCCACGGCTATGATGGTGACCTTTACTGAACTGGGAGGCAGGAGACTGGGTTCTTCTCCTCATTCAGCCACTCCCTGGCTGTGTGACCTTAGGCGAGTCCTTGGCGCCCTCAACTGTAAAATACAATGGTTGGACTACTCTTACATGTTTTTTTATTTCTACTTAATATATGAAATACATATGCAAAAGAGCCTGTAAAATGGGTTTGGTAATGAAGACTTATAAGACAAACCTCCATTTGCCCTCCATCAAGCTTACAGAGACCATTGCCCATCCTTTGCAGCTGCTGCGTGCCTCACTGTCTTAGTTTGCTAATACAAAGCCCAGCCTGGGGTACTTAAGCAACAGAGATGTATCGTCTCATAGTTCTGGAGACCAGAAGTCTGAAATCAAGTTGTCAGCCAGGTTGGTTCCTTCTGAGGCTCTGAGGGAGAATCCGTTCCATGCCTGTATCCTAGCTTCTGGTGCTTTGTTGGTAAGCTTTGGTGTTGCCTGGCCTGTGACGGCATCGCCTTGCTTTCTGCCTTCATGTTAACATGGCATTCTCCCCTATGAGTCTGCATCCACAATTCCACTTTATGTACAGAAACCAGTTGTGTTAGATTAGGGACCACCCTAATGATCTCATTTTAACTTGATTAGCTTTGGAAAGGCCATATTTCCAAATGAGTCACATTCTGAAGTGGGGATTAAGATGCCAACATATCCTTTTTGGGGGACATAGTTTAACCCATCACACTTGCCCTCACTGAATCCTCCTTGCAGACAGTGGTAACTACTGTCCTGAATTTTATGTTAATCGTTTGCTCCTTTTCTTTGAACTTTTACTACGTAAGTATGCATTCCTAAATAATATAACTGTGTAGTTTTGCCTGCAATATAAATAGAATCATAGTGTAAGTATTCTTCTGTGACTTGCCTTTTTCTTAGTTTGCTAAGAAATGTGTATTTCTGGCACCTCTTGCCTCTGTGCCTCTGCAAGTCTCTTCAAACCCAGTTCACCATCACTACCCTTAAGCATCCCTGACTCCCAAAATTGTGTTTTTGAAATTTGTCTTTGTTCTTGCCTATAGCTCTAGATTATTCATTGTCAGAGCTGCAGAGAATTCCATTATAGGAATAAACTACAGCTTATTTAGTAGTAATCATGGTGCTCCTACGTTTTTGGACACAATCCATAGTAGGAAAATCATTTTACACTGTAGCATAGCACACACGCCATATATGTGAATAAGCACCACAAAACCTACCCTTAGTAGGTGAGATGCTGCTTTTCGTTCCATTCCAAAAGGCGACCTGCCCAACTGCATGACCCGCTAATGGCAGGTCCACCTGTGGTGACTGAAGGTGCCGCCTCACGTGTCGGGCTCAGCAGCCCTGAGGTTCTGTGCCTAGCAAGCAGGCACAGGACCTGGCCATGCTGCTCTCACCAGGGCTGTCTGCCCACATGCACCTTGGCCCAAGACCACTGTGCCTGCTGCTCTCACCCTTCCATCTCTCCTGGCTGTTGGCTTCTCCCCACTCCTGCTGGGCATGTTCCACTGGTGGCCTCACCCTTGCAGCCCTTCTCATGGTCTGTGGCCTGAGCGACCAGCCCCCTGGGCCTGTAAGAAGTGTGTGCACTGTAGCACTACAGATTTAGTTGGGTAGAAAGAGAGAGGATAGCATCTGGGACCCAGACTGCCTGGTTCCAAGCTTGACCACTCAGCGGCTGTGTGACCTGGAGCAAGACAAGTGGACACTCAGAGTGTGCCTTAGTTTCCGCATTTGTAAAGTGGAGATGTTAATAGTACTGACTGCATGGGGTGGTGTGAGGATGAAAGGAGCTAATTCATTGTGTAAGTGTGGGCTGTTATTATTACTAAGCCCAGCTGTGCATCAGGGCTGATACCTCTCTAATTCTTTGCTAGTATCTCTAGACACAATGGCTATATTAGGAAGAGGTCTAAATACTTAAGTGGAAAGGATAGAAGAGTGGGTAGCAGATCTGGCTCCCAGTGCACTGTAGTCTACCACATGCACCTGAATTACCGTCTCTCCCCAACCCTCCACAGCTGGCCGGCCAGACTGCCTGTTTTCCCTTGGCACCCCTCCCAGCTGCCCTAGGACATCGCCAAACAAAAATGGAATCCTCCTGCTTCAAACCCTTCCATGGCCCCCATTGCCCTTTGGGAGGGAGAAATCCAGCTACCTAGCATAGCCTCCCGGGCCTCTGTGGCACGGCCTGCTGGCTTCTCTAGCCATATTGCCATCCCCCAGCTCACCTTGCACTTACATCTTCTGCTTTGGTACTGCCAACCCCCTTAGTTTCCCAGACTCCATGTTGATTCTTGCCTCTGTGCCTCTGCAAGTCTCTTCAAACCCAGTTCACCATCACTACCCTTAAGCATCCCTGACTCCCAAAAGAATGAATTATTTCTGATAGTACTCAATATCATGTAATTGTCCAGACCATGGACTCTGGAAAAGACTGCCACGGATGTGAATCTTGGCCTCACCACTTACTCGTTGTGTGATCTTGAGTTAATTACATAACCTCTCTGTGCCTCAGTTTCCTCATCTTTCAAATGGGGGCTCTCAATACCTACCTAATTGTAAGGATTCAGTGAGCTGCTGCATGTACCAGGCACTCAGTAAATACATACTGTCTCCCACCGGCTGTAAGCCTCATGCAGTCAGAAGCTGAGTCCGCTTTGCCTCCCAGGTGTGGCCCTGTCGTCTAGCAAAGTGCCTGGCACGTAGTGGAGCACAACAGATAGCTATCAATTGAATGAAGAAGGGAAGCCATCTGCCTTCTTTAGAAAAATGTTGATTCAGATTCTTTGCCTGTTTTTTATTTGGGCTGAGTCTTTTTATTGTCGAGCTGTAAGATTTCTTCTTATAGCCTAACTACAAGTCCCTGATCAGAGTGTATACTTTACAAATATTTTCTCCCATTCTGTGGGTTGTCTTTTCACTTTCTGGATAGGGTTCTTTGAAGCACAAATTTTTTAGTTTGAGATGTCCAGTTTATCTGTCTTCTTTTGTTGCTTGTGTTTTTGGTGTCATATCTAAGACCCCTTAGCCAAATCTAAGGTCATGAACTTTACCTCTGTTTTCTTCTAAGAGTTGTATAGTTTTACTCTTACGTTTAGATCTTCAATCGATTTTGAGTTGATTTTTGCAAGTGGGATGAAGTAAGGGTCTAACTTCATTCTATGGCAGATGGATATCCAGTTGTCTCAGGCTCCTTTGTTGAAAAAGGTCTTTTCACCCTTGTTGAACGTCAGTTGACCATACATAAATGTGTATTTCTGGCACCTCAGACCTACTCCACTGACCTATATAATCTGGAAAGACACCTCCAGCTCTAACAGTCCACTGTCTCTGCCCACCCATTCTCAGCAGTCCTGGAGACTCCCGCAGGACAGGTTACTGGGACACCCAGAGCCGAATGCCACCTCAGGAGTGTCCCCTGGAGTTAATCACTTCCCGCCCCTGTCAGGGTGACCCTGGGAGGGCCCAGTGTGACCGGCCCCTGGGGCCCCGGAGGGGAGGTGCTACGCAGGCACGCTTCCCGCCCCCCACCTGTGCGCCTGCATACCTTCTCCCAGCTGGGTGCAAGGTCCCCGAGCAGAGCCTGCTGGTGCTTAGGCCAGCTCCTGATTGGGCGGATGCCCTAGATGCAGGCCAGGTAGGAGGGAGGATAGTGCGGGAAGTGGCTGTTGGGATGGAGAGGAAGCAGGGCCTGAAGGAGGGAGGCATTCTTGGCACTAGAGGCATCTTCACCAGGACAGCAGCCTTGGGAGGGAGAGCCCTGCGTCCATGGGTAGGCACTGGGAGGGTAGAAGGACCACTAGCGTTGCCACCTTCTCTCCCTAACATGGTTTCCTGTTTGTGTGTGGGGGGGGAGTGGGTAACCTGACCCCCCTCCTTTCTGAGGCTTATTCCATGATGTTGTGGGGCTTGGATGCTTTAGAGGTTGGGTTGCTCTTGGCCGGTACGTCCTTGGTGTAGGACTGTTGTCTCACATCCACTTCAGCCAGTGAATAAGACTCCCCAGTGCAATCAGACACCCTTGCGGAGTAGGACAGAGAGCTGAGAGGATGGGGCTCAGTGGTGTCAGGGGGATATTTTAGCTTGTGGGAGAATTCTGAACTTACTGGTGCTCTGATGCAACTAAGCAGAGAACACAACTGAGCAGCTATCTGTAAAGCTGCACCTGTTGAATTCCGAAGCGCTGGACTGCCTGTGGGTTGAGGGGAGTGGGGGCGCTCAGCTCGGCGCTGTGGCTGTTGGCTCGGAAGGCGGGGAAGGGAGCCACGTGGTAGTAGGGAGCCCCATGTAAAGTCTGCCTGCCCCTCCTCCAGATCTCCTGCGGCCTCGGAGATGAATCTTTCAGAAGTGACAGCCACTACGGCAATACTGTGTCTGTTAGGGACATGGGAGAGGATCCACTGCTCGCCTCGGGGCCCACATCCCTCGGAGCAGAACCAGGAGGGCAGAGATTCCTGCGGGGTGTGCGCCCATGTCCTCCCTCTTCATTCGTTCTCCCCATTCGCCCGGCCCTGAGTGGGAGCTGAGCCAGGAGCTGGTTGGGGTTGCTCACTGCCTGAGAATTGCATCAGCCCCGCCTGGCAGGCTGGCGCAGGAGCCTGTTGCTATAGTGACCACCAGGCTTCAAACCAGTGAGAAGGATGAGTTAGTTGCAGGGTGTGGTTTTCTCTCCTTCTGATGCTGTCATGTGATAGGCACATGGGTCTGTGGCCTGTATTTTCAGCCCTTCCACAGGGAAATGTGTCATCTGCTTAGGTAGGCACGAGGGGGCAGCTGCTCCAAAAGCTGTGTAGGCACTGACCAAGTTGGGCATGTGTCACCAGAGGACACAAGTGGCTCCTTTGGTCCTTCTGCCTAGTTCTGGGGGCAGTGGGTGGTTTGAGCAAGTGAGTCAGATTCTGGGGAAAAGGAAGGGTCCAGCATGCGACCCATCATGCAGAACGGAGCCCAGCTAGTAAAACCTGCCCAGGCTGTGTGCTGAAGTTTTTCTAAACCACCTGACAGAGCTAATCATCTTGCTAAAGAGCATGAGCTCTTGACTGAAATGTTCTACTGTCTCTGCCGTTACCCTCCGGAAGGATGATGGCAAGTCAGCTTGCCACCCTGAGGAATGTGTGTGTGTGCAGCGTACAAGCACCAGTAGGCCAGCGATGAGAGGGAAGGCTCAGGACTGTACTCGTGAGCTTCTGTGTACTGATGGTGGTGCCAGGGGAGACCTGTGCCTGGGTGCCCCTCCCAACTCCCTCCCTGGGTTCCCAGGACGTTCCCAGGAGGCTGGGTGCTCTGTCACCTCTGGTGTGGAGCCTTGGAGGATATCGCTGTCGGTCTGAAGCCTAGGTTGCTTCCTTACCCCTGTTGAAGGGCCCCAGGCACCCAGGAGAGAGCTCAGATCCAGGGCTGAGAGTGGACAGCAGCCCAGGAGGAGCAGGCAGTGGAAGTGGGAGCGTGGTGGCCTGAGTGGGGGCTCTTTTTTTGTGCTTCTTTCCATGATTGGATAGCGTATGCTGCCCTTACAGCGTGTATCTGCTTTCAGCCCCTGAGAAGACACCAGACAAACTGGGCCTCTTCTCAGCGTCTTTTCTGGGGCCAGGATTGTGGGGAGAAGTAATAATGATGGCGGTGATGATGATGGTATCAACAGTGATAAGCATTAGAATGAGCTACTACATGCCAGACGTCGTTCTAAGTGCTGTTACTTGAATTAACTCATTTAATTGTTGCAAAACTCTGTGAAATAGTGTTGTTATCTTCATTTCAGAAAGGAGAAAACTAAGGCATTGAGGGGTTAAGCAAGTTGCCCAAGGTCACACAGCCACAATTGGGATTTGAATTCGGGTTTCCTAGCTCCAGAGCCAAAAATCAAAGCTCTGTGCACGCCTGTGTCCTCCTATGGCCTCTAGAGGGAGCCTCCAGACCCTGTAACTCTTCTCTTCCCCCTACTCTGGCTTTCATTTTCCTGGAAGACTGGGATGTACCCACCTGCCTGCTCCCCGGTCCTGTGCATGAGATGTGGCCTCTGACATCAGTTTTTGTGGGAACTGTGCCCTTTCTGTCCCCTCACGTGCACATGTCCAGGTATGAAAGGGACATTTCCAGGAGCTCTCCTGGGAGCAGAGGTAGCTGACCTTGGCCATTGCTGCTCTGGCCTCATCCCACCAGTTGGTTTGTGCATAGACGACCCCGGCGTAGACACCTGGGCCAGGCAGGTCCTGGTGCCTGCCTCTCTCAGCCTGTCCCTTCTGGCCTGTGGTCTACAGACATCCTTGATATGAGGGCCAAGTTGAAACATCTCCTTTCCCTTTCCACCCCTCATCCCCTGTCAACTCCTGGGCTGCATCTGGTCCTGAGCTTGATTCTCGGAGAAGCCTGCCTTCCTTGTGGGAGGTAAAGCTGGCATCTCTTGCTGCCCAGTGGGATGCTGCAGCTGTGTGGAGAGCTTGGGAGGTGGCAGAGGGGTAGGGGCAGGGCCAGGAAAAGTGGTGACCTGGGGGAGGTTTCATTCCAGCTGTGGGTTGTTCTGCACGCTCCCCAAGACATTGCCATTGGCACTGGCTGAGCGTAGGGCATGTGGAACTCTGTAGTGGGGACCCAGCTGCTGCCTGATGGGGAAGGAGTTTTGGAATTGGAGCCAGCAAGGGCCTGCCAGCCCCTGCCTAGGGCAGAGCCAGGTTTGTCTTGTGCCAGGATGTTGGCAGCAAATAGAAATGAGCTGTAGAGGTGGAACCTGCCCTTGTAACTGAGAAAGTGACTCCCAAGCCCTCTCTGGAAGATGAGTGGGCTCCAGATCTGGTTTGGTCCCCCTGCCTCCTGCTAATCCCCATGAAAGAGTTTCTGTCTCTGGTATTGCTCCTTCCCTGTCTGCTTTTCTTTTTTAAGTTATATTTACTCTATTTTTTTAATTGTGATAAAATACGTACAACATACAATTGACCATCATAATCATTTGAAGTGTGCAATCGGTGCAGTAAGTACATTCATAGTGTTGCACACCCGTCACCACCACCCACCTCCAGAGCTCCTTTCATCTTGCAAAACTGAAACTCTGCACCACTTGAACACGAACTCCCCCTTCTCTCCCTCTCCCAGCCTCTGGCAACCATCATTTACTTCTTGCCTCTAAATTTGACTACTCTTCAGTACCTCATATAAGTGGAATCATACAGTATTTGTCTTTCTGTGGCTGGCTTATTTCACTTAGCATAACATCTGCAAGGCTCCTCCACATTGTAGCATGTGTCAGATTTTCCTTCCTTTTTAAGACTGGATGATATTCCACTGTGTGTATAGATCACATTTTTTTAATCCATTCATCCACCAATGGACACTTGGGTTGCTTCTGCCTTTTGGCTATTGTGAACAATGCTGCCGTGAATAGGGTGTTCTGTGGTCTACTTTTGGGCTTACTTCACACATCAGCAATAAGTCATCCTTAGGACTTGGGCGGGGAAGGGCCCAATGACTTGGCCCAGGAGAGTGGGTAGTTCACCAGGTTGGTGGGGAAGGCTTGGTCCTCTGGTGATGGCTTCTTCCAAACATTAAGCCATTGGTGCTCTTGGTACCAACCTGTTTGCCTGAGGACATTCCCGATTTCCTTCCACTCCATCCTTAGAAGAGGGTGCTGGGTTCCTGGCTCTCTAGTGAAGAGGAGGAAGGTGGCTGTGATTCACTGTGAGCCCAGCCTGGGTGTTGTTAGGAGAAAGAGACTGTCAGGCATTGGGAAGTGCATATGGAGCTTCTTTGAGACTGGGTCTGCCTGGCTGACCTAACATTGAGGAGTGGGGGTGTGTTAGAGTAGGCTGGTTATGCTGAAGAACCAACTTGTCCTGAAGTTCCAGTGATTTAACGCAAGTCTCCTGCATGCCCACACTGGCCTATCACAAGTGGGCAGGTGCCTCTGCTCCACATGGTCACCCCGGGACCCAGCCTGATGAAGGCTACACCCTCTGGAACCCATGGCCTCCAGGGTCACTGTAGCAGGAGAAGAAGGAGAATGGAGAATTGTGCATGAGGACTGACCACAGCAGTGGGAGTCAGAGGTGTCAGGGCTTTAAGGAGGTGGGTGTGGCTTTGTATGTGCCTGGGTGTGTGTCTGTGCATGTGTGTGTATGTGGGCAAAGGGCTGAAAGGGGCTGGCTGGGCAAACCACACTGCCCTTCCCCGGGTCAGCCCTCACCTGGCTTTGCGCCACCCACAGAAGAAAGGTGATATTGGTGTTTCAGGAAGAGGCTATTGACTGGGGGAGGTCCTCTCCTCTCCTTCTAGTGGGTGACGAAAGGAAGCTGGAAGAGGAACAACACGAGCACTCTGGAGCTGAGGAGAGGGAAGAGGACATTGATTGTGAGGCACCCACTATGTTCATGTTCAGTAGTAGAATTATTTTTAAGGTCCAGGGAAGCTCCGTGTGGAGAGCCAGCAGCGTGAACTGAATGCCCGCAAGTCTGGCCTTGTGGCAGCAGTGCGCAGAGGTGCAGGGTGTTTCTGTGGGTGTATGTGTGAGGGTGTGCAAGCGTGTGCAAGTTGGCTGGCTTCAGAGAGGGGTGGGAGTCTGGAGCCGCTTGGATCTGGGCTTGAAAGGAACCCCCATTATGGAAGGCAGGGGTCACAGATTCTGATCCTGGCTTCCACCAAAGTGGCCTCTTTGAGAGTCTTGCTGACCTCCCTGGACCTTATATTACTTATCTGTTCTCTGAACTGTCCCTTCTTACTTCTTAGCACTAGATTGAGAGTCATTTAATTTTTCACAAATACCCTAAGGACCCATGAAATCTTATTTGGGAGAGGGATTCCAAGGAGGCCATCCCAGGCGGGTGATAAGTGGGATTAGATTGGAAGGTCATTGTCATAATGGTCCTTTGATTCTCCCTCCTCATTGTCTCTTGCCTCTTTGGGGCCCAGCAGCATTTCTCGCCAGCATATGGGGAGGGCAAAGGAAGAGCAGAGCCTTAAATCAAATCTGTCTGGGATCATTACTGGTTATCAATTCATGATGGCCCAGAGGGGAAGCAGAAGGCAAGTCAAAGCTCTTACTCTGCCAAGGGTTAGAACTCTTGTAGGATTTGTCACAGGGACCTCCTGGCCTCAGGCCCTAAACAATGGAATTGGTTGTTATGGGAAGAGATTAGGAGGAGTTTTAGGGGCTTGTATGAGCCATTCGGCAGTTATTGAGCATCTGCTATGTGTGAACACTGTCCAGAGTGCCACGAATGATACAAAGTAAACAGAAGAGGGCCGTCCTTGTTCGCCGGACTCCTGCCACCTAGTGGGGAAGCCAGAATATACCAAAGGCCACATGATTATGAACTTGACTTTCTTTGTAGAGAATTTTTTTTTTGGTCTGATTAATGCTATACTGTTTGTGAAATAATCCTTTTTGGCGTCTCTCATTGCGCTTCGGAGCAGCCCTGTGGGATGCGCAGGGCAGCTGTGTCATCCCATTTTACAGAGGAAGTGGAGTCTCCCATAAAGTGAGCAACTTGCTGGAAGTCGTGTAGAGCTGGAACCAGAACACAGATCTGGCCCAGGGCTTAATTTATTGTATCCCATTGACTGGCTAGTGGGCTACTGAGAGTGGAACTGAGGGTGCCAAGTCCTGCTTGGTATCTGTTCCTGTCACTGCGTCTGGCACATAATAACTTAGGAGATGTTTGTTGAGTGACTGTTGCTCATTCACACATGAAGTAAGCTTTCCTCCATTATGACAAGGGCATTTGGCCATTCTGCACCATCATTTCTATATGTTCTGTGGGCATATGACTGCCTTTCTCAGAGTATAGGAATTTTAGGCCCTTCTGCCTGAATGGAGGTTATGTCAAAGTCAAAAAACAATGGACTTGGTCCAAAGAACAGGCTTTAAGTTATGGCCCAGTTATTTATGAGCCAGCCGGCTGTGGACGAGACCCAGAATTGCCTCAGTTTTGCCCTGTATAAATAGGGGAGTAATATCTACTCTGACAGCCTCCCCAGGTTGTGAGGATGTCATGAGATCCCTGCTGTGGGCTTGCTCTGTACATTGTAAAACAGAGTGCAGATACAGAGAAAATGAGTAGTGACCCTGTGGCATCTTACTACACTGATGGACAGTGACTTCAGTGTGGTATGGGGGGGACTTAGTAATATGGGTGAATGCAGTAACCACAATGTTTTTCATGTGAAACCTTCATAAGTGTATATCAGTGATACCTTAATTTAAAAAAAAGACAGGATGCAGATAATGTTGGCGTTTTCTCCTCCATCTCTCTGAGTCTGGACACTGGTGAAGCTGCTCTCCTTTCTCTGCCCACTGGCAGGCCCCCAAGCCCTGGCCAACTGCTTCTGCCCCTGCTACCAATGTCCAGGACCTGGGATTCCTTTGTCTCAGGCTTCAGAGTCCTGCCTTCCCCATGCGACCACAGTCTCTTCCTCCTTCCAAGAGAGCCTGGAGGTGGAAGATGGCAACCAGAGAGGCTGAGCCACACCCCTGGGGTGGGGGGACCACTGAGCCTGTTCCCAGCAAATGGGAGCAGAGCCAGGACCAGGCGTTTGGCCTGCATCCCCAGGAATGAACTGCCAGGGTGCCTCTCACTGTCTTCCAGTTGCCCCTAGGCTGTTTTAGCGCCCCTGCTTCAGGCCAACCTGAAGGCCTCAGGATGAGGGGTCCAGGCAGCTGCTGTAGGCGAAGGCCCTGCGTGAATGGGAAGGGGCCGCCCTCCCTGCCTGCCCATGGTGTGCAGTCAGAGCGAAGCCCTTCTGTCTACCTCCTTCACCTCTTCCCAGGCAGACCTCACCGTCCTTTAAGACTTAATTCAAACCCTGCCTCTTACAAATAGCCTTCCTGGTTGATGGCTGCCTGTAGCTGTTGCAGGCTTGACTTTCATTCAGCTTTAAAGACTGCAACCTCAGGGTCCTTGTCTTAAACTGGTGGGAACCTTACAATACATTACAATCACCTGGGGAGCTTTTAACAGCCTTGATGCCTGGGCCCCCCACCAATTCAGTATGGATCTCTGGGGGAGCCAGGCAGCAGTAGAATCCACAGACCCCCTAGGGGATTCCAGAGCAGTGCAGCTTGGAACTGGTGTCTGCGGTTTAAGATTCAGACTGCGCTGATGGCCCCTGTTGCCTTGCCTGATGCCGAGCCTACTGAATGCGGGCTGACCAATGGACACTGGGTCAGCGGTGCAGGACGGCCCGCCAGGGCCTAGCCCACTTGTATGATTCCAAAGCCCTGGCTTTCTTTTTTGTTTTTCAAGGACTCGCAGATCCTCGAGGACACATACTGCTCCAGAAGGGGACCAGGGTAGTAATGACAATAGCTACTGTTTATTTAGCACTTGCCCTGGGCCAGGCGCCTCACACTGTGTATGTTTTCTCATTGTGACCCCACAAATACCTCATGAGGTACAGACACTGTGTGTTGTCCCCGTTTTACAGAGTAAGAAATCGAGGATCTGGAGAGTTAGGGACTTGCCCAAGGTCACATGGCTGTTAAGCGGTAAGACCGGGATTGGAACCTGAGTCTGACTCCAAGCCTATGCCCTTGACCCCCATGGTGTCCTGGCTTCTTGCTCCATTTTCCATCACTTGTAGAGCATGTGGTGCTAAGAAGGAGGTGGCTTGGCCCCTGGGAAAGTTGCTGGTCCTAGGATGCCTCACCCTGCTGCCATACCACCACTGAGGGGCTCCCGATGGCATCTCCCGGGTCAGCTGGGGCCATGGGGCCCTGAAGGCGTCCAGCCCACTCTCCTTTTCCTCCAGCTGCACTCTGTTGAGGACTCTTCTGCCCAGATGCCATCCAAGTTCTTTAACCAAATGGTGGTGTTTACTATTGTCTCACACCTGGCCTGTGACACAGGCATTGTTATCACTGTCTCAAAGTTGAGAAACTGAAGCTCAGAGAGGCCCAGAGCACCCAGCTGACCCCGCAATGCTAGTAAACGTACTGTTCCCAGATATGTGGCAGCCCAGCTCGGGTGTGGGCGAGAAGGCCCTGCCGAGTCTGCCTTGGGGTCTTGGGGGAGGCCAAGTTCCCCGCAGCTGTGTGAAGGAGGTGAGGGTGGCTGCAGGGGTGTCAGCCTCAGAACTGACCCCAACCGTTGCGTCTCACCAGTATTCTGGCCTGCTGGCAATGTGGGGAATACCTGGCTTAGTCTGAGGAGGAATTTAGGGGAGTTAGAGGATCTGGGGGAAAATGGGCAGATCTGTGCTCCTCTGGGGGGTGGGGCCAACATGGGGGAGCCACTGTGCACAGTTTCATAACAGGGTTCGTGCCGGCCTCAGTCCAGTGCCCTGCACCAAGAGAGAGCTGAGCAGAGAGCTCACTCACTTCCTGGGAAGTAGCGACAGGCATGGCAGGTGGGAAGGACACTACCCATGCAGGAGGAGGGCTCCCGGGGCCTCAGCTTCAGCTACACTGGTCTACTCATCAGTGCCCTGAACAGAGGGGTACAGTTCTTACCCTGCTCTGCGCAGCGCTGCTCCCATTCCTGGGGCAGCCCTTCCGTCCCTCCCTCTCGTTTCTGCCAAGGCACATCCAGACCTTCCGCCAAACGACCTCTTCCTCTGCTGGATTTCACACAGGTTGTTTCGTCCACTGGTGGGCCCTGAGAGCAACCTGCCCAAGTGTTTCTTTCCATCTGTTCGGGTCCTACATACTGTGATGGTTAAAGCACAAGTCCCAAAGTCAGGCTGGGTGTGTTCAGTCTTGTTTTCCACTAATAGATATTAAACTTGGACAAGGGCTCCCTGTGCCTCTACTTCCTGAATTGCAAATGAGAATCATAATAGTACTACTTAATTGGTTTTTAATTAAAAAAAAACTTCACATGCACCAATCCTAAGCATACGGCTCAATGCACTTTCACATACGTCTACTTGTGTAACCAGGACCCACATCAAGATATAGAATGTTTCCAGCATTCCAGATGGGGTCCCTCCTGCCCCTCCCCTGTCATATCCACCACTCCCCATGCCTACCCCCCAGGTAGCCACTACTGCAAACTTCCATCATCATCTATTTGTTTTTGCCTGTTTTTGAACTTATATAAATAATGTGCTCTTCTGTGTCTGGTTTCTTTTGCCCAACATAATGTTTGTCAGATCCGTCCATCACAGGGTTGCCCTGAAGAT
The DNA here is from genome assembly GCA_032199065.1 of Smutsia gigantea. Taxonomy (NCBI): domain Eukaryota; kingdom Metazoa; phylum Chordata; class Mammalia; order Pholidota; family Manidae; genus Smutsia; species Smutsia gigantea. The sequence continues at coordinate 164,188 of JAVSCE010002782.1, forward strand.
AAAATGAGGTGTTGCCCGGCACAATCCCAAATGACAGTGAGCATGCACAGGACCACACTGGTCAGTCCTGCAGGGCAGGAACAGTCTGTGTCCTGCAGCTGTCACACCTGACTCAGTGTGGCATACAGAGACTTTTGGTGCTGCTTTGGTGGGAATGACGATCAGGCCTGGACTTCCCTTAGCTATTCTCCCAAGGCCCATCATCAGTTCTAGGGCAGAAAATAAGTTTAGCACCTAATATCAGCCTTTGTACCACTCCTGCTTGAAGGACAGGACCCTTTCACTCCTGGAACTTAACTTTATCCTCCAACCACAGATTCTCAGGGTGTCCCAGAGGAGGAAGGAAAGATCCCCCAAGCTGCCCTCAGCATCTGCTTGGGGCTGGGTGTACCTGGATATATTCTCGGCTGTATCCGTGGGTCATTTGTGCTAGACAGTGTCAGGGAAAGGTTGTAAACAGCTTGACACCTGTGTGTCTACCCCTTGTGCCTCCCAGAGTTTAAGATGGTAAAAATGAGGGCTGGTCATTTGGGTTTGAATCTACCCCCCACAGGGCAGCTCCGCACTGCCCAACATAGTATGTCTGAAGTCTTCACAGTTTATCATGTATAGGCTCATATCCTATCATCTGGCACAGGCTCCATTACAGACTTGCAGTGAGTAGCCCCATGTTCACATGTGGTCCCAATCTGGATGACTCCTAGGAGATCAGGAGGTCACAGGATTCTGTCTGCATTGTAACTCAAACGAGGAACATGTACATCTGGAGGGAGGGATTACCTATAGTTAGTGACATTTTGCAGTGATGTGGCTGCCAAGACCCTGGAGCGGGTAATGGTGCAGATCAATGGTCCCTGCTGGGTCCTGCCTAACTCTTAGCTGGGCTCATGAGGCCCTTGGTGGGCAGGTCTGTGCCCACTTCTCCAGCACTATCTGGCATCTCACCCTCCTGCTCACTCAGTGTTCTAGCCATGCCAGGCTATTTATAGCCCCCTCAAGTGGCCCTGCTGTTTCACACTTTATGCCTTTGCCAAGCCTCTTCTCATTGCTTAGAACTCTGCTCCCATCCCCCATCAGCCTGGCAAGCGCCCACACAGCTTTCAAGATTCAATTAATAATAATAATAGCAGCTAAGATTTGTTGGGTGCTTACTATGTGCTAAGAGCTTCATGTGCATTATCCAGTTTAATCCTCACAGCAGCCCTGGCACTCAGTCCCATCCTCATCTTTCACATTCATTGGTTTAGCCAATACCCATATATAGGTGGCTGCTTTGCACCAGGCACTCTTCAGAGCACAGAGAAGTTAGGAAGTGATGGAGTCTGGTGGAACCTAAACTGTGTGACCCCAGGGTCCTTGCTCTTAGCCACAGCAATAAACCACTTCCCTTCCAGTGTTACCCAAGCCCTTCTAGCCATCCCCTCACTCACACTTGCTTGTTTCCTCCTCTTCTGCCTCTACCTCACCTGTGAGGTACTTCTGTCCTAGCATCTAGGATGTTTTATTGCTTATTAGACTGCTTTCCTCTACTGAGATGTAAGGGTATCACTTGGAAATGTGTTCATTTTAAATGACAGAAAATCCAACAAATGGGGGCTTATATTTCCCACTTAGCAAGAAATGAGGTAGGCTATTTCTACTGTGGTTCAGTAGCTAAACAACATCAGGGAAATGCCTCTATTCTTTCTTGATCATTTCCTCATGGCAGCAATGTGGCCACTATAGCTCCCATCATCACATCTCACAGTTCAAGGCATGACACCCCTTTCTAACTATCAAAGCAAAGGCCTTATCAGAAGCCCTATCATACTTTACATGGGTTTTCTTGACCAGAACAGTGTTAAATGAGCACTCCTAGTTGTAACAGAGTCAGAGAAAGTGCGTAATCTTGCCTGGGAATAGGTCTGTTGCCACCTAATATAAAGCCAGGGTAAGGTAAATGGGGAAGAAGGGAAGGTGGATATTGGGTAGGGACAAGCAGTGTCTGCTAGTGTCCTAGAGCAGAGAGACCATGTATTAATTTCTCCCAAATTCCCAGAATCTAAATGTTTTATAACTTTTGTGTTGTTGCCTTGCAGACTTTATTCTACGCACAGACATTTTAATTTTTTTCAAACATAATATACTGTACATACTACTATCAATTCCTACTAGACTTATAAGATGATGTATATACCATCCATAGAAATTTTAATGGCTATATAGTAGTCCATCCTGAAGAAATGCCATAGTTTACTCAACCAATTCCCCATAATTAATTGCTCAGGTTGTTTTTAATATTCCATAATCATAAATAGTCCTGTGATGAATAAACTTATAACTTTATTGTTATGCACATTTATAATTAATTTCTTAGGACTCAGTCTTGGATTATGCTGGATTAAAAGCTATACCACGTATTAAAGCTTTTGATACCATTTACCAAATTGACTCCAGAAAAGTTGTGCCAATTGTACATACTTTCTGAGAGTTTCTGAGAGTGCTTATTCCCTGACAACTTTGGGTATTTTTTTTTTAGTCCTTGCTTATTTGATAGGAAAATTGCAAATATGGAAGTTTGCATTTTCTTCAATTACAAGTGAGGTTAACATTTTTAAAAAATATGTATATGTTGGGCATTTGTAGTTCTCTTTAATTTTCTATTCATTTTTCTAGCTCATTTATAAAGTTGGGGCATTCATCTTTTTCTCACTAATATACAAGAATACTTTATATATTCAGGAGACATGGAAGGTCATAAGAAAAGGGTGCAACTGAGCTGAATTTGAAGGCTAAATAGGATTTTGCTGGGTGGACAAGGGGTGAGGAGGGTGTTCTAGGTTTGGGAACAGTATGTGCAAAGGTCCAGAGGTAGGAAACAGTGGTTTGGGGGACTGTATTAGTTTCATAAGGCTGTTGTTAAAAAATTACTACAAACTTGATTCAGACATATATTTTCTCACAGTCTGGAGTCCAGAGTCCAAAATAAAGTGATTGGCAGAGCTGTGCTCCCTGCCAAGGTTCTAGGGGGAGAATTCTTGCTTGCCATTTCCCAAATCTGGTGACTCCAGGCACTCCCTGGCTTTTGGGAGTGTAATTCCAATCTTTGCCTCCACCTTCACATGGCCTTCTTCTGTGTGTGTGTCTTCTCCCCTTCCGCTTCCTGTAAGGACATGTCATCAGATTTAGGACCCACTCAGTTAATCTAAAATAATCTCATCTCAAAATCTGCATTGATTAATTATTGGCTTAATTACATCTGCAAAGACTCTTTTCCCAAATAATAATCACATTCACAGAAACCTAAGTTAGAATTTGTATGTGTATTTGGAGACAACTATTCAACCCACTACAGGGACCTAGAAGATGTCTGATATTACGGGGCAGCAGAATGTGATTCTGTAAAGGTAGAGTCAGGTGTTGACCACATAGGGCCTCAAGCCGAGGAGTTTGGGCTGTATCCTTGAAGTGAATGGGGAACTGTTGAATTTTGAACAGGGGAGAAACACAATCACATTTGTAGCCTGGCTGTCATGGGGACAGTGTTGGAATTGTCAAGAGTTGGTGAAGGTGGGGAGGAGTATGGGAGCGGGCATAGTTTCGGGTATAGGAGATGAGGAGTCAGGTGAGAGAGGACTGTGGAATAACTCCTAGGTTTCCAGCTTGAGAGATCTGTAATATTAACCTCAGGAAAAAGTTAGGTTTGAGGTGCCTAAGGGTGGAGATGTCCAGGAAACAGTCAGAGATGGGTCGGCAGTTCAGATCTCTCCCCGGCGTGTTAATAAAGTTTGGGAGAGGGAGCAAAGTAGGAGTGACAGAAGCCTGGGGAACACCAATTTTTCCCCATCCTTTTTATTATGAAAAATTTCAAACATACGTAAAAAACTTAAAGAACTGTACGGTGAACATCCATGTACCCTCCATCTAGAGTTTGTAATAATTTCTTTACACTTCATTCATCACACATCTGTCTATCCCTCTGAACATTATCAATCCATCTTGTTTTTTGTGTCTCAGAGTAAGATGCAGACATCAGTAGACTTCACTTTAGCACTTAAGCATGCACATCAATAGCTAGAGTTCAATATTTGATGAAATGCATAAATCTTAAGTGTACTGTTTGATGAATTTGATGTAGCATCCACCTGTGGATACCCCAAGCCCCTACCAAAATACAGAACATTTCCATCACCCCAGAAAGTTCCCTGTGCCTCTTATGGTCAACTCCTGTCCCTCCCTACCGCACCCCAGAAGCAACCATTATTTTCATTTTTTTTCAGCCATAGATTAGTTTTGTCTGTTCTAGAACTTAATATTTTTTAAAATATAATTTATTTTATTATCATTAATCTACAATTACATGTGCAATATTACGGTTATTAAACTACCCCTTCATCAGGTCCCCCCCACCAACCCCATTACAGTCACTGTCCATCAGCGTAGTGAGATGCTATAGAATCACTACTTGTCTTCTCTGAGTTGTACTGCCCTCCCCGTGCCCCCCCAACATTACATCTGCTAATCGTAATGCCCCTTTTTCCCTCTTATCCCTCCCTTCCCGCCCATTTTCCCCAGTCCCTTTCCCTTTGGTAACTATTAGTCCGTTCTTGGGTTCTGTGAGTCTGCTGCTGTTTTGTTCCTTCAGTATTTTTTCTTTGTTCTTATACTCCACATATGAGTGAAATCATTTGATACTTGTCTTTTTCGGCTTGGCTTATTTCACTGAGCATAATACCCTCTAGCTCCATCCATGTTGTTGCAAATGGTAGGATTTGTTTTCTTCTTATGGATGAATAATATTCCATTGTGTATATGTACCACATCTTCTTTATCCATTCATCTACTGATGGACACTTAGGTTGCTTCCATTTCTTGGCTATTGTAAATAGTGCTGCAATAAACATAGGGGTGCATCTGTCTTTTCAAACTGGGCTGCTGCATTCTTAGGGTAAATTCCTAGGAGTGGAATTCCTGGGTCAAATGGTATTTCTATTTTGAGTTTTTTGAGGAACCTCCATACTGCTTTCCACAATGGTTGAACTAATTTTCAGTCCCACCAGCAGTGTAGGAGGGTTCCCTTTTCTCCACATCCTCGCCAACATTTGTTGTTGTTTGTGTTTTGGATGTTGGCCATCCTCACTGGTGTGAGGTGATATCTCATTGTGGTTTTAATCTGCATTTCTCTGATGATTAGCGATGTGGAGCATCTTTTCATGTGCCTGTTGGCCATCTGAATTTCTTCTTTGGAGAAGTGTCTATTCATGTCCTCTGCCCATTTCTTAATTGGATTATTTGCTTTCTGTTTGTTAAGGTGCATGAGTTCTTTATATATTTTGGATGTCAACCCTTTATCAGATACGTTTTTTATGAATATATTCTCCCATACTGTAGGATGTCTTTTTGTTCTACTGATGGTGTCCTTTGCTGTACAGAAGCTTTTCAGCTTGATATAGTCCCACTTGTTCATTTTTGCTTTTGTTTCCCTTGCCCGGAGAGATATGTTCATGAAGAAGTTGCTCATGTTTATGTCCAAGAGATTTTTGCCTATGTTTTTTTCTAAGAGTTTTATGTTTCATGACTTACATTCAGGTCTTTGATCCACCTTGAGTTTACCTTTGTGTATGGGGCTAGACAGTAATCCAGTTTCATTCTCTTACATGTAGCTGTCCAGTTTTTCCAACACCAGCTGCTGAAGAGGCTGTCATCTCCCCATTGTATATCCAAGGCACTTTTATCAAATATTAATTGACTGTATATGTTTGGGTTAATGTTTGGATTTTCTATTCTGTTCCACTGGTCTGTGGGTCTGTTTTTGTGCCAATACCAAATTGTCTTGATTACTGTGGCTTTGTAGTAGAGCTTGAAGTCAGGGAGTCTAGAACTTAATATTAAGTGGGACCATACAGGATGTGCTCTTTTGTGTCTGGCTCCTTTCACTTAGTGTAATATCTGTAAGAAACACTTCTGTTTGTTTCATGTATCAGTAGTTTGTCCCTTTTTATTGCTGAAGAGTATTCTATTATAAGGCTATACAAGGAATACCAATTTTTAAGGGGAGGGCAGAGAAAAAGGATTCCACCAAAGAGACTTAAAATGAACAGTTGAAGGCAGTAGGAAAAGAACCCAGAATGTCAAGGGAAACAATCTGGATCAGTTATAATTAAGTTTGACTGCATATAACATAAAAACTAAGTAACATAGGCTTTTTTTTTTCACTCATGTAAAAGAAATTCAAAGGTAGACAGTTCTGGAGTGGTATCATGGCTTATTGTGCCATCATTGACCCAGGTTCCTAGTTTTCTGCTTGGCTATCTTCAGCACTGCCTTCTAGCCTCAAGGTCACCTCATGGTTCAGTATGCCTGCTGAAGCTCCAGCCATCCCATGTTTTCCAAACTGGCAATAGAAGGAGGGAGCATAGGAGAGGCTACCTTCTAGCTAAAACAATCTCCTCTGGCAGCCTTCCAGAAAGTTCCACACATATCCACTTAACATCTCATAGGCTTAATTTAATGGTTTACACCACTAGGAAAAGTAGTCTTTTAGCTAGCCACTGGGCACATCGCTGTTTAATACAATGAAATTTCTGTTACTAAGAGGGGAAATGAATATTGGCTGTCAGCAGCCTCTTCTGCCTTCTCTCATTCAAGACCAGGTGGCCAAGCCATGGTCCATCCAGGCTCCCTATCCATGGCCTTTCTAAATTGAAGCGTGTGCTTAGCAGATTTTTTTCCATCCTCCCAAGTCCACCAGGCTTCATCCTTCTCTGAGAGTTGGTTTCTCTGTCTTTTCTGCATCCTTCTTCCTAGTAGGGGTCTCCTGGGTCTCTGACCAACTTCATGGGCTGTCAGAGTTTTATGGAGGGTGGAATGAAAGGGAATGTGTCTCGGAACATTTGCAGAGAGATCTGTGGGTGCCTTCCTCCACTCCTGAGCCTCCCTGCTGCTGTGGCTGGCACCCCTCTTTGGTCAGCTCCCCCTGACAAGGAGGGTGTAGAAGGAGATTTCTCTGGAAGTGAGATTTAGAGGGGAAAAGGTGGTATTTGGAGACCGACAGACTGGGTTCAGATCTTTTCTGTGCAAATGTCTGTGAGACTCAAAGACCTCATCTGTAGATTGGGAATAGTAAGACAGCCTCACAGATGTGGGTGGGTTAAGAGGAGCAGATGTGGATCCATGGCCACCACTCTGATAAGGATGAATTGTGCACACAACGGGGAAGGCTGCCAGACATCTTCCCACCCTGCTGTGACCCAGGCAGCTCCAGGCTATGCAGTAGAGGCAAGCCGCACCACTTTCCCTGTTGTCCCTTCTACCCCTGCCCTTGGGAAGTGTCTTGGGAGTGAGGGATCTGGTCCTGTGACCCCTGGGAACTGGTCAGTGTACGGGAGAGTCAGTGTGGCCTGCTGGAATATGAACTTTTGGCCAGCCAGATGCATCATAGCTCACACTCCTGGCCTTGACTGCAGGCACTAACAGGGCAGCCTGGAGCCTCCCGGAGGAGAGACGGCAGGTTGATGTGATGTTTCATTCGCTCCTCGTGCTTCTCCAAAGCGATCTCACCAAACAGCCAGGCCCCTCACGGTTGGATTTGGGCAGACTGGATGCTGTGGCTCCTTTTCCTCCTCCTGGAAATAACAGCTGGTCACTCCTGCCAGCCTCAGACCTAGGCCTTGTGTCTCCCCGAGCAGTGGGCCTGGGTTCCCAGGGCCATGGCATGCTCACACCTCAGTGGCTGTACCACCACTAGATCCTGTGGTTCTTCACATGCATGTCTGTCCTGGGAAAAAAATAATCGCTCAGTCCCCTGACAGCTTAATGGGCTGTCAGCACGGGGACGGGAGAGGAAGTTGGCAGGAGCAGGTGCGGCGAGGCTGGGGGAAGCTCTCGGCTGCCAAAGGGCCAGATCGGACTGACTGGCTGGCTGACTGTGGCTGTGGCCGGGCGCCCTGGTGACCTGTTGACACTGTTCTGCTGCTGGCTGCCTGGGGGCTGGTGTGTTATGACAGAGGAGGAGGAGCCGGGGCCCGGTGGAGAGCTTGGCTCACGCCTCAGACCTGAAAGGGACAGTGCATTCCTCTGCTTATTCATTCCCTCCACACGCAGTTCCCAAGACCTTGCCGTATGTCGGCTGTGGGTGTTGGGCACACAGCGAAGACGGAGTCGCAGGTTCCTGCCGCATGGGCTCCAGGAGGAGTGGGCGGGATCGACAGGGGCACTGGAAGGCCATGCGCTGTGGGAGTTTAGAGCTCGGACACCTAGGAGGACGTTTTGGAAAAGGTGATACCTGAGCAGATGATTGGACAGGTCCAGCCAGTGGGGTGAGGGGTAGTGGGGGGCCAGTCACTCTGCTGCAGGGGAGACCCCTGCCCTGGTAGAGTTCGTCCAGGAGCCTTTCCGAGGGGGGCCCAGCTTGCTGTCCCCCGGAGCCGGAGTGGTGCCAGCAGCACCAAGGGGGGTGAGTGGCAGCTCAGCTTCCCTGTGGCCTTTTTTCTTCCCTCCTTCTCTGAAGGAGGCCTGCACTGAAATTATAGAAATAGATGCCAGCTTTTGAGGAGTCTGCTGTTCCACCATGTCCCTGCCAGGCCGCGGTGCCACCTTCTCACCCACGCCCTGCCAGCCTTGGGCTCCGTCCTGTGCAGGCCCTGTTCAGAAGGGTGACGGCCCCCACGGGCGCAGTTCCCCTCCTCCAAACCTGTTCCGATCGGGATGGAGCTCAGTGTACAAATGGTACCCAAGGAGGAGGGGCTCAGGAAGTGACATCTCTTGGCCCGCCCCCACCTCCTTAGTCCCTATAAAAAGCAAAATGGTGACTCAGACCGGAGAGTTGGAAGCGTCCTGCCTCCTGCTCCCACTGTTAATTTTTAGACTTGGAATTAGGCAGGAGGCAAAGGAAACAGCAGCTCGAAATATGCAACTGACATGCTATTAAGCAGTGGCAACAGTGGAGCCGCTCCTCCCTGACTCCCAGAAGTCCCCGAACTGCCGCGCCCGCTGCCTGCTGGCGCTCCGCAGCCCCTCACGAGGCCCGGGCCCCCCACGCAGCCCCTGCCCAGGCCGGGCTGTGCATGGTGCGGCCAGGGGCATGGCAGCGGGGGGTCGCCGCCGGCGCCCGCTGCGCTACCAATCTCTGGCAGCCCTTGTGGAGGACTCTCAGTGGCCTTTCTTGTTCCTTGTCTCAGACTTCAGCTACGGGGCAGACGACTACGACGGAGAGGGGAATGAAGAGCAGAAGGGGCCCCCAGAGGGCTCAGAGACCATGCCGTACATTGACGAGTCACCCACCATGTCACCCCAGCTCAGCACACGTAGCCAGGGCGGCAGGGACAGCATCTCCCCAACCCCACCTGAGGGGCTGGCACCTGAGGTAGGTACACCTACTTTTCCTTCTGGCTTTGGGAAGATAGGGCTTTGGGGGAGGGATGTAGGCAGGCACCAGTGTCCTGGGCCAGGCTCTGCTTGGGGTGCTGCTGGGGGGCAGGGAAATTTGGTCCCAACTGCTCTGGGTACCCTCATCATCTCATTCTGATCCTGGGCCCCTCTCAGACTAGGCTCCCCTCCTCCGCCCCCCACCTGCTGCTCTCTGCCGCCCCTGCACCTCTCTCTGCCTCTTCTCCCAGCCATCTGCTCACCCTGCCTCCTGGACACCCACACCCCACTTTCAGCTGTCTAAGGATGGAGCCTTGGGTTAGGAACAGGCTCTTCCCTCTGGGCCCGGGCTGGCCAGGGGCTGCATATGTGACCTACGGGCTGTGAATGTACAGATGCTGGCTCAGCAAACCAAGGCTGGCCTCAGTGCTCATGGTGGGCAGCATTCCCTGAGGACCAAGGGCCCTGTCCAGCCCACCTCTTGACTCTGGAAGGAAATGAGCCCTAATGGTGTCCACCTGTCTTCTTGTTGACTGATAGGACCTCTGCTCCAAAGACAGGCATTTTACAAGGAATATTAAGTATGTGCTCTGAGACAGGCCAAGGGGATAAAAATGTGTGGAAGTTTGCAATCCCTGTAATTAATGCTGTTTTCGGCCATAGGGACCGGCTCTGTCTGGGCCCAGCTTGTGCGCCTGCATCTGAGACACAGAAACAAACGAGACGGGGATTTGTGGGGGCTGTTTTTCTGGAGTTGGGGAGATTAAAAGCCGTTTCTCCATTTTGGGGGGCCTTGGAGCGCCTGGTCCTGCTTGGTAGAGGGCTCGTCCAGATGTATTTTGTGGGGGTCCCCTTTCTTCCCTTTAATACCCCCAAGGAGTAGTCACTGAGATGCTGTGAATACCTGTTCTCCTAGAGGGCCCAGCACCCCCCACTGCAGCCAGGGGCCTTCCAGGACTCTACCATTTCCTGAGAACCCCTGCTTCCTCCCCTCCCAGCCTCCCTGGTTGCCCTCTGTCCCTCTGCAGAGCTCTCACCCCCTCTTCACACACCGGGGTGGCTGTTATAGCCTTTGGCAACAAGGGCCTTGACAACGGGCTTCCCACTTGGGGGAAGCCACACTGCTGCCATGGCAACAGAGGCTGAGGCAGAGCTCCACGGCTGCCAGGCAGTGGAAGTTTGGGAAGGGATGGGGAGTGGGGGCAGGTGCGACGTGGAGGGGTGGGCGAGGGCATTGGTCAGGTTCAGGCGCCCCACAGCCAGCATTCTGGGATGTTATCCTGTGCTCCCAAGGAAGGCTAGCAGCTGAGAGACAGCCATCTTGAACATGCAGGGCAGAATTTTTGCTACCGATGGAGGAGAGTGTATTCTGGGACCTGAACTGAGGCCAACCAGGGGAAGCAAGGAGAAATCTTACTTCCCATCTCTGCCTTTAGGTCTCTTGGAGAGCCCCTGGGGAGATTCAGCTATTACCCCACTGTGAGCAGAGACGGGAAGATTCACTGTAGAACCCTTCTCAGGCCCAGGAACGCTGGCTCACAGTTGAGAGCGTGTCTCCTTCTCCCCCTCTGCCTTCCTCCTCGCTTCCTTCCCTCATCACCTGACCACCTTACTGGCATGCACGCCCATCGATTTGTAGATTCCCTGGTGAAAGGTACTGTCAGGTGCTTTCTCTGATGGAACAGGTCACAGTAGGCAGGATGAGAAGATGCCTGCCTGGAGCTCTAAGGCTTTGGGGCAGTGGCTTACTTCACTGTGTGATGGCCCACTTTGCTCGGTGACTCATGAGGGAATAACTTGGTTTCGGGACTTTGAAATCCAGAGATGCTACAGTGGTAACTGACTGAAGTGCTTGGGAACCCCAGGATTAATTTTTATACCATTGGCTAGAAGTCATGAAAGATAGGAGTGGGAGCATTTACCCAAGCTGGGGATCCTAGCTAAAAGCCCAGCCCCGTGTACCTGCACCCTGCCCACCTTCCCCCGCTGGAGTTGCATTTCTGCGTTTTCCACTGTGGCACTGGCCCCATCTAGTGGAATTTCTGAGTATTGCTATTTATGTTGGGGTGCTGGAGAGAGTTGACAGAACACACTTCTTCCTGAGTACTCAGG
>JAVSCE010002783.1:0-27361 GCA_032199065.1 Smutsia gigantea
AGGCCTAAGCTAGGACTGCCTGGGCAGACCCCATCTGTGTATGCTCATTGTGTTCTTGAGTGACCCTGATCCCAGACATTCCAGTGGAATGTGGAGGAAGGACACTTAGTTGGAGAGGCATGGAGTTGAAGTGGAATGGAAGGTACAGAACTTTTTCAAGGGGTGTTGTTATAAGGATGGTGCAGAGATGTAGGGTGGTAGCTGGGAGATGATGTGCAGTCCAGAGAGGGCTTTCTCTTTTTCTGGAAGATCGTTGTTATTGCAGTAACTTTATGTGCTGATTGGACTGATTTTCAGAGTATGAGAAATTGATGAAGGGAGAGGACGGGAATAAGTATAGGTGCAGAGTTCACAAACAGCAATGAGGATGTGATCCATAGCACAGGTAGAAGGACTGATGTTATCTAGGACCACAGGTGGTATGTTTAATAGGAGGCAAGGTAGAGCTGATTTGGTAGGAGGAGTTTATCAAATTCTGCTGACTACCTTTGTTTTCCTATTGAAGTAACAAGCAAGTTCTGTCAACTGAAGGTCGAAGAATGGAGAGGGTCTAAGTATTTGAAGGCAGAAGTATGAAGTAATTAAGGTAATAAGAGAGTAAGCTGATCAAATTAGAAAGATTGCTGGGCAGCAGTGAGGTTCTACTCGAGGTGTGAGGTCAGAAATACAAAGTGAAGTGAGAAGTCTTGGTTGGGTCTGTCTTCTTCAGCCTGAAGTCAGGGCCGGTGTAGGAGAAGGGTTAGTATTAATCAGGAATTAGTTTTGCCAGGCAAATACAATGGAATGAGATGAAAGCAGGAGGTACTGAGGGCGCTTGTAAACAGAGTGATCATAATTGCCAACCATGGGATCCAAACTGGGGAGGAAGGGGATGAAGATGTAGGGAAGGTGCAGTGGCCTCGATGGTAGCTCCCGTGAGTGCCAGCTGGGGAACTGGCATTGTAAATGCTTACCTTCAGTCCTCCAAGTGATCCTGTCTAGTAGTGCTGTGACCACCCCTTAACAGGGGAGGAAATGGAGGCACCGGGTTTAAGCAGCTTGCACAGCGGCAAGACTGCTGGTTATTAGTCTTTTATTCGAGGCAGTCCGCCCAGAGCCTGCACTTGTAACTGCTGTACTACAGCTGCCTCTTAGCTAGTCAGGGAGGAACTGCCCGTACGTGACCTGGCACATCCCGTATGCTTGAACAATCATTGGAGGGAAGTCCTAGAGGGAATGTGGGTGTACAAACGTCTGTTTGGGTCGCTGCTTGAAATCTCGTTTTTTGCTAGAGTGCAGGGTAATGTGACTCAGGTCAGTGAAATGCGGTCCTAAGATGATGAGAGGCGAGATGGGCCCTGAGCATTCTGGATTCATCCCTTGTCCACTCTGATTTGTGAGGGGCCAGGTAGTGGAGTTCTCCCTAAAGTTACAGTTTTGGTAGCAAATATGGGCACTGGCCCTAGATAGCGAGCTCTCCCACCCCCAGTTGAAGTTTAGGAGTCATCAGTAGTTTTACTGATTGCAGTGGGGGTTCATGGATCTTCTCCCCAGTATGTGCTCTCTCTCTGATCTTACTCCAGCCAACTAAAATGATTCAGATAGCTTAATTTAACTTAATTTCAGTCCCCTTGTCTATAAAATGGTAATAATAATAGTACCTACTTAAATGGGATAGTTAAGAGGATTCAGTGAGAATAATGAACTGTTTTTTTTTTTGGTTCATATATTTTGAAGTTTTGTTGTTAGATGCATACACACTTAGAATTATGTGTTGTTGCTGAATTGACCCTTTTATCAATATGTAATGTCCCTCTCTATCCTTGGTAATTTTTTGTGCTTTGAAGTCTGCTTTGTGTGATACTAGCATAGCCACTCCAACTTAATTTTGATTAGTGTTGCATGGTATATTTGCTTCTTTAAATATGTCATCACATTTGAATTGAGTTTCATGTAGACAGCATATAGTTGAGTCATGTTTTTTAATTGATTCTGACAATCTCTGTATTTTAATTGGAGTATTTAATGTAAATATTAATTTATTTCAATTTAGGCCCACCATTTATTATTTGTTTCTAATGGGTTTTTTATTTTGGTTTCTGTATTTTTATTTCTAAAATTTCCCTTGTTCTTCTTTACGTCTTTTATTTATTTGCTGATATTTTATAGTTTAAACTTTGTCTTGAGTGTTCAGAATTGCTCATTTGGACATTTTATAATAGCTGCCATAAAGTGCTTATCAGGTAAATCCAAACTGTGTCCTTTTATCATCATTGGCCTTTTGTTCATTGTATTTTTTCATGTGATTTTATATTTTTGTAGTTCTTTGTGTATCAGGTAATTTTTATTGTTCCTTGAACTTTTTGAGGCTTACTTTAGGAGACTGGGTTTTAAAAACATCTCATGGAGGAGGTTGATATTTTTGAGTTAACAGGCACTTGGCCTGGGTAGGTACAGGGTCTGGGTTTCAGCCCACCTGTTGTGTATCATGGGAAGGTCAGTGTAGCCTTGGCAGTGTCGTTTCCATCTGGACTGTAAGTGGAGGGCCAAGTGGTCAGCCTGGGACCTGGCGCGCTAGGTCTGTTTGCTCAGTTCTCAAAGTCTTTGTTATCCTTATTTGGATCAGGGCCACCCATGGGCAGGTGTGGGTCAGCCCAGGCTGCACCTCCCACTCACCCGTTTCAGACGGCCATTGAGTCCAGGCTAGCAGTTACTGGAGAGGTCAAGTAGTGAAGTCAGGGACTCTTCAGCAGAACTTTGAGTTTTACCAGAGCAGCCGGCTGTTACATATTTTTAAGGAAACTCAAACTGTTGTTCCATCCATATTTTCATGTTTTATAGTTGTATTCAGTGGGAGGAAAAGTTTGGAACAAGTTCCTCCATCTTATTTAGAACTGGAGCCCTTTGATAATCTTCTGTTTGGGATTTTTCTGTGTGTTTTTAAAGTGAAAAACACATGTAATTTTTTTGCATTATCCTTGTTTCAGTTTGGTGTAACAGTTGAAATACCTTTAAAAATGGATGTTGGAGTCTCTTTTTTTATTCTGTGGAACAGGTTTATGTTTACGATGTATATTGGTTTTATATAATGTCTTTGATTTTGCTTTCAGTGTAATGCCAATGTTATAGAATTATTTAGGAAATGTCCTTTCTTTCATTATTTCCTGAAGATAGTGTAGGATTAGTATTATTTCTTAAAAGTCTCATAGAATTCATCAGTAAAGCCATCTGGATTAGAATTATCCTTGTGAGGTTTATATTTACAAATTCAATTTAAAAATAAACATTGGGTTACTCATATTTTCTATTTCTAGTCTTGAGTAATTTGTGCCTTCCAAGGAATTTGTTCATTTCACCTAAGTTAATTTATTGACATAAAATTACTTAACAATATTTTCTCATTGTTTTTGTAATGTATATAGTTTCTCTAGTGATGACCCCTCTTTCAACTTGTCTATTGGTAGTTTGTGTTTTACTAGTTTCTTCATTATTTTTGTGGGAGAGTCATCTATTTCATTAATTTTTTCAAGAACCATCTTCTGCAATGATTGATTTTTAAAAATTACTGTTTTTATATCCTGATTTCTGCTTTTTATTATTTCCTTACTGTGGATTTGATTTAATCATCATTTCTGATTTCTTAAAGTGGAGGCTTATATTATTATTAAAGTAAAGATCTTATTTTTTATGTAACTTTTTAAAACTGTAAATTTCCCTTCATTTACTGCTTAACTGAATCTTACACATATTTAAATGCTGTCTTTGCATTTTCATTTAGTTCAATGTATTTTCTAATTTCCTAGTCATTTCTTTCTAGACTAATGGGCCATATAGAACTGTTGTCTTTCACCAAATATTTTGGATATTGCATATAGCTTTTTTTGTTTCCAGTTTAGTTCCATTTTGACCACAGAACATGTCCTGTATGATTTCATTTTTTTTTAATTTGTTGAATTTTGTTGTAAGGCCTATAATATGGCTTGCTCTGGGGATTGTGTGCTTGAAAAGAGTCGGTATTGTGTTGACATTTAGGTGGGTGTTCCGTAATTGTCAACCACAGCCTCCTGTGCTTTATTGACTTTTGTGTCTACCTCTATCAGTTACTGAGCAGAGTGCCACAATATCCAAGCACAATTGTGGATATTAAATTTTCTTCTTTCAATTATCATGCATTTGAAACCTTGCTATTGGGTGCTACATATTTAGGATTACTGTCTCCTTGATGAATTGACACTTTGATCATTATGAAATGTCTGTCTTTAGTTTTTGTCATAGTCCTTGTTTGACGTCTGCTTTAATGATACAGTCCCGGGAGCTTTTTTTCAGTTAGTGTTGTCACGTTGTCTTTCTCTTTGTTCTTTTTTCCTATAAGCGTCTTTAAAGTGTGTATCTTATGGACTGCATGCAGTTGGGTCTTGCTTTTTTAAATTTAATCTGATTATGTGCTTTTTAAGACCATTTTCACTGAATATAATTCTTGATGTGGATGAGTTTAAAATACTTGCTCTTTGTTTTGTATTCCATCTCTGTCCCATTTTTTTTCTGTTCTCTTTTACACTTTTACTGCCTTTTTTGGTTAATTGAATATTTTTTCACAATTCTATTTTATCTCCATTTGACTAATAGGCTGTACACTTGTTATGTGTGTGTGTTTTCACAGAGGAGTTGCTCTAGGGTTTACATTATGCATTTTTAACTCATCAGAGTCTACCTTCAGGTAACATGTTATCACTTCACATGTGATATGAGACCTGTCCATCAGTGTGCTCTCACTCTCACCCTCCTGTGTTTGGGACTATTGTTGCCATACATTTTAATTTTACACATATTATGAACTCCATAATAAATGACTGTTTTTGTTTTAAACAATGAGTTTCTTTTTTGTGTGTGTGTGTTTATTCTTTTTTTTTAATATAATTTATTTTATCATTAATCTACAATTACATGTGCAATATTACACTTATTAAACTACCCCTTCATCAGGTCCCCCCCACCAACCCCATTACAGTCACTGTCCATCAGCGTAGTGAGATGCTATAGAATCACTACTTGTCTTCTCTGAGTTGTACTGCCCTCCCCGTGCCACCCCCCCAACATTACATCTGCTAATCTAATGCCCCTTTTTCCCTCTTATCCCTCCCTTCCCGCCTATTTTCCCCAGTCCCTTTCCCTTTGGTAACTATTAGTCCGTTCTTGGGTTCTGTGAGTCTGCTGCTGTTTTGTTCCTTCAGTATTTTTTCTTTGTTCTTATACTCCACATATGAGTGAAATCATTTGATACTTGTCTTTTTCGGCTTGGCTTATTTCACTGAGCATAATACCCTCTAGCTCCATCCATGTTGTTGCAAATGGTAGGATTTGTTTTCTTCTTATGGCTGAATAATATTCCATTGTGTATATGTGCCACATCTTCTTTATCCATTCATCTACTGATGGACACTTAGGTTGCTTCCATTTCTTGGCTATTGTAAATAGTGCTGCAATAAACATAGGGGTGCATCTGTCCTTTTCAAATTGGGCTGCTGCATTCTTAGGGTAAATTCCTAGGAGTGGAATTCCTGGGTCAAATGGTATTTCTATTTTGAGTTTTTTGAGGAACCTCCATACTGCTTTCCACAATGGTTGAACTAATTTGCAGTCCCACCAGCAGTGTAGGAGGGTTCCCTTTTCTCCACATCCTCACCAACATTTGTTGTTGTTTGTGTTTTGGATGTTGGCCATCCTCACTGGTGTGAGGTGATATCTCATTGTGGTTTTAATCTGCATTTCTCTGATGATTAGCGATGTGGAGCATCTTTTCATGTGCCTGTTGGCCATCTGAATTTCTTCTTTGGAGAAATGTCTATTCATGTCCTCTGCCCATTTCTTAATTGGATTATTTGCTTTCTGTTTGTTAAGGTGCATGAGTTCTTTATATATTTTGGATGTCAACCCTTTATCAGATACGTTTTTTATGAATATATTCTCCCATACTGTAGGATGTCTTTTTGTTCTACTGATGGTGTCCTTTGCTGTACAGAAGCTTTTCAGCTTGATATAGTCCCACTTGTTCATTTTTGCTTTTGTTTCCCTTGCCCGGGGAGATATGTTCATGAAGAAGTTGCTCATGTTTATGTCCAAGAGATTTTTGCCTATGTTTTTTTCTAAGAGTTTTATGGTTTCATGACTTACATTCAGGTCTTTGATCCACCTTGAGTTTATCTTTGTGTATGGGGCTAGACAGTAGTCCAGTTTCATTCTCTTACATGTAGCTGTCCAGTTTTTCCAACACCAGCTGCTGAAGAGGCTGTCATCTCCCTATTGTATATCCAGGGCTCCTTTATCAAATACTAATTGACTGTATATGTTTGGGTTAATGCTTGGATTTTCTATTGTGTTCCACTGGTCTGTGGGTCTCTTTTTGTGCCAATACCCAATTGTCTTGATTACTGTGGCTTTGTAGTAGAGCTTGAAGTCAGGGAGTGTAATTCCCCCTGTTTTATTCCTCCTTCTCAGGATTGATTTGGCTATTCGGGGTCTTTTGTGGTTCCATATGAATTTTAGAATTATTTGTTCCTGTTCATTGAAGAAAGCTGTTGGTAGTTTGATAGGGATTGCATTGAATCTGTAGATTGCTTTAGGTAATATAGCCATTTTGACAATATTTATTCTTCCTAGCCAAGAGCATGGGATGCATTTCCATTTGTTAGTGTCCTCTTTAATTTCTCTTAGGAGTGTCTTGTAGTTTTCAGAGTACAGGTCTTTCACTTCCTTCGTTAGGTTTATTCCTAGGTATTTTATTCTTTTTGATGCAATTGTGAATGGAATTGTTTTTCTGATTTCTCTTTCTGTTAGTTCATCATTAGTGTATAGGAAAGCAACAGATTTCTGTGTGTTAATTTTGTATCCTGCAACTTTGCTGAATTCAGATATTAGTTCTAGTAGTTTTGGAATGGAATCTTTAGGGTTTTTTATGTACAGTATCATGTCATCTGCAAATAGTGACAATTTGACTTCTTCTTTACCAATCTGGATGCCTTGTATGTCTTTGTTTTGTCTGATTGCTGTGGCTAGGACCTCAAGTACTATGTTGAATAGCAGTGGAGAGAGTGGGCATCCCGGTCTTGTTCCCGATCTTAGATGAAAAGCTTTCAGTGTCTCGCCGTTAAGTATGATGTTAGCTGTGGGTTTGTCATATATAGCCTTTATGATGTTGAGGTACTTGCCATCTATACCCATTTTGTTGAGAGTTTTAATCAGGAATGGATGCTGAATTTTGTCAAATGCTTTTTCAGCATCTATGGAGATGATCATGTGGTTTTTGTTCTTCTTTTTGTTGATGTGGTGGATGATGTTGATGGATTTTCGAATGTTGTACCATCCTTGCATCCCTGGGATGAATCCCACTTGATGATGGTGTATGATCCTCTTGATGTATTTTTGAATTCGGTTTGCTAATATTTTGTTGAGTATTTTTGCATCTACGTTCATCAGGGATATTGGTCTGTAATTTTCTTTTTTGGTGAGGTCTTTGCCCGGTTTTGGTATTAGAGTGATGCTGGCTTCATAGAATGAGTTTGGAAGTATTCCCTCCTCTTCTATTTTTTGGAAAACTTTAAGGAGAATCGGTGTTATTTCTTCTCTATATGTCTGGTAGAATTCAGAGGTGAATCCATCAGGCCCAGGGGGTTTTGTTCTTGGGTAGCTTTTTGATTACCAGTTCGATTTCGTCGCTGGTGATTGGTCTGTTTAGTTTTTCTGTTTCTTGCTTGGTCAGTCTTGGAAGGTTGTATTTTTCTAAGAAGTTGTCCATTTCTTCTATGTTTTCCAGCTTGTTAGCATATAGATTCTCATAATATTCTCTTATGATTCTTTGTATTTCTGTGGGGTCCATCGTGATTTTTCCTTTCTCATTTCTGATTGTGTTTATGTGTGTAGATTCTCTTTTTCTCTTAATGAGTCTGGCTAGGGGTTTATCTATTTTGTTTATTTTTTCAAAGAACCAGCTCTTGGTTTTATTGATTTTTTCTATTGTTTTATTCTTCTCAATTTTATTTATTTCTTCTCTAATCTTTATTATGTCCCTCCTTCTGGTGACTTTGTGCCTCATTTGTTCTTCTTTTTCCAATTTCAGTAATTGTGTCTTTAGACTATTCATTTGGGAATGTTCTTCCTTCTTTAAATAGGCCTGGATTGCAATATACTTTCCTCTTAGAACTGCCTTTGCTGCGTCCCACAGAAGTTGTGGCTTTGTGTTGTTGTTGTCATTAGTCTCCATATATTCTTTGATTTCTGTTTTGATTTGGTCGTTAACCCATTGATTAATTAGGAGAGTGTTGTTAAGTCTCCATGTATTTGTGAGCCTTTTTGATTTCTTTCTAAAATTTATTTCTAGTTTTATACCTTGGTGATCTGAGAAGTTGGTTGGTGGGATTTCAATATTTTTGAAATTACTGAGGTTCTTTTTGTGGCCTAGTATGTGGTCTATTCTGGAAAATGTTCCATGTGCACTTGAGAAGAATGTGTATCCTGTTGCTTTTGGGTGTAGAGTTCTGTAGATGTCTGTTAGGTCCATCTGTTCTAGTGTGTTGTTCAGTGCCTCTGTGTCTTTACTTATTTTCTGTCTGGTTGATCTGTCCTCTGGAGTGAGTGGTGTGTTGAAGTCTCCTAAGATGAATGCATTGCTGTCTATTTCCTCCTTTAATTCTGTTAGTATTTGTCTCACATATGCTGGTGCTCCTGTGTTGGGTGCATATATATTTATAATGGTTATATCTTGTTGGTGGACTGACCCCTTTATCATTATGTAATGTCCTTCTTTATCTTTTGCTGCTTTCTTCATTTTGAAGTCTATTTTATCTGATACAAGTACTGCAACACCTGCTTTTTCTCTTTGTTGTTTGCATGAAATATCTTTTTCCATCCCTTCACTTTTAGTCTGTGTATGTCTTTGGGTTTGAGGTGAGTTTCTTGTAGGCAGCATATAGATGGGTCTTGCATTTTTATCCATTCTGTTACTCTGTGTCTTTTGATTGGTGCATTCAGTCCATTTACATTTAGGGTGATTATCGATAGATATGTACTTATTGCCATTGCTGGCTTTAGATTCGTGGTTAACAAGGGTTCAGGGGTTGCTTCTTTACTATCTAACAATCTAACTTAACTTTCTTGTTAAGTTATTGTAAACACAGTCTGATGTTTCTTTATTTCTCTCCCTTCTTGTTCCTCCTCCTCCATTCTTTCTGTAATAGGTGTTTTATTCTTTGCATTTAGTTAGTATTTGGATGGTCTGCTTTCTTTGCTATGATTTTATTTTCTCTGGTGACATCTTTTTAGCCTTAGGTGTGCTTCCATCTAGAGCAGTCCATTTAAGATATCCTGTAGTGGTGGTTTATGAGAGGCAAACTCTCTCAACTTTAGTTTGTCTGGAAATTGTTTAAGCCCTCCATCATATTTAAATGATAATCGTGCTGGATACAATATTCTTGGTTCGAGGCCCTTCTGTTTCATAACGTTAAATATATCATGCCAACAATGAGTTTCTTTTAAAGGGATTAAAAAATAAGGAAAGGGTCTCTTGTATTTGTTTACTCATATACCATTTCCATCACTTTTCATACTGATATCTTGATCCAGGTTTTATTGAGCATCATTTTCCTTTTTTGAAGAATTTCCTTTACATATCATATAATGAAGGTTTGTTGGTTAAGAATTTGTTGAGCATTTGTTTGTTTGAAAGAGTTTTTAGATTACTCTCGTTATTGAAGGTTGCTTTTTGCTGTATGTTTTGTTCAAGGTTTACATTTTTTTCTTTAATTTTCCTCTGAGCACTTTAAATATGTTTTTTCACTCTCTTCTTGCTTCGTAGTCTCAGATGAGAAGCTTGTAGTCACTCTTACTTTTGTTACTCTGTAAGTAGTATTTTTGTTTGCTTTAAAGACTTTATTACCCCTTTTCAGCAAACTGACTGGAAGATGCTTGACTTTGTGTGTGCATATGTGCGCGTGCTTATGAGGTGTGTGTCTGGGATTTCTGTTGTGTTTCCTTTATCTGTGGGTTTATAATTACACAGTTTACACGATTTACAGTTACTGTTTCATTAAGTATTTTTTCTGTTCCTTTCCCTTCCCCCCAGTTCCAACTTCACACGTTAGAATGGTTGCTGTCATCCCACACGGCACTGTAGCTGTTTGTCTTTTTTTCACTTTGTCCTTTATTTTGGATAGATTTTTTTTTGTTATGGCTTTAAGGGAAGTTATCTTCTGCCATTTCTAATCAGATGTTAATCTTTCAAAGTGAAGTTTTCATTTGGTGTTATTTTTTCGAGTTATGTCTGAGTTCCATTTTATTTTTTAATATCTTCCATATCTCTTCTCTCATTCATTTTCCATTACATTCATGACCATGTGAGGATTATTGGTAATAGCTGGCTTGATGTCCATGCTGGCCCCTTTTTTCATGTCTGTTATTTTCTGTTTATATTCTTCGATTATTCTCCTGGTTATGACTCACAATTCCCTGCTTTGTATACCTTGTAAATTGTTATGGGATGCTACACATAGTGATTTTTTGTTGTTGTTGTTGTTCAGAGCTAGATTTTGTTGTAATGGTAACAAGTGTTGAACATTTTTTTTTTCTTGGCCTTACAGTTAAGTTAGTTGTGGATCATTTTGATTCTGTTAAGTCTTGTCAGCTCTTTTAAGGATAGTATAGAATAGCATTTGTTCTAGGCTTCATTTCACCCCACTCCTAAAGGTGTGTTTCACCCTGGTCTCTAGTTAGGGTGTTGCATAGTTGTTGAGGTCTTGGCACGCTGGCTAGAGGGGACACAATGGAGACCTAGCTCTGTGAGCTCTGTTACTTGTATTGCGGCTCTTCTGTAATTGTTCTTTCCTTGGAAGTTATTCTCGTTCAGCCGTATGGGGTTTCACACCACAGTTATACAAGTTGGGATTCAGATAAAAACTCAAGGTTTATCCTTTTGCAGATTTCTGGAGCTCTTTCCTTGCACATCCCCTCCTCTTGTGCATTTTGGCCCAGTTTCTAGCCTCCTTTAGCCTCCTAAACAGATTATTTGTTTTCTTATTTCAACACAGTTGCCACTCTGAGTTGCTCTCTCTGTGCTAGTTTGTAAATTAATTCCATGCAGACAGTCTCTGTGATGTAAGGCTCACCTTGTGTGTTCCCTTTTGTTCTGGGATTATAGTCTGGGCTCTTTTGTCCAATGTCTGATAATGGTTGTTTTCTTATATTTTGTCTTGTTTTGTAGTTGTTTATGGCTGGAGGGTAATTTTGAACCTTTTTCCTCCCATGTGGCTTTAAGCAGAAGTCTCCTATGTTATTTTAGAAACTCAAGGTTAGTTTTAATTTGTAAGATTAACATGGAATATTGGATTTTTGGTGGAAAATTTTCACAGAGTTAGTGGTATTGTTTTACTTCAGATTTCCGTGCAACAGAATGAATCAAAGAAAACTAACATGAAGTGTTAAGCCATACAAAGGAAAAAGAAAGGTAGAATAAAAACAAAGATGAAAATAAATGATCTTTATGTTGTCATTTCTAATTAGACTTCAGAGTTATATTAGAAACCCAAACTAGGAACATCTTAATGCAATATGAAAATATAAAATGTATGGATCTATTTTGCTATTTAAATGTAAATACGGAAATTGGCAAACGATGGGCTTGACAAATATGACTGACATCTTTGCATTCAGAAGAAAATTCTACATTTGGTTAGAACAATCACATATCAGAAGCCAGTGAGAAGCAATTAAAAGACTCGAATGAAATATGAGACATTTGAAAATGACATTATTTGATAAGTTGGTCCATTGACTGGAAGGAAAAGAATTGTAGTGGATTGATGAATGTAAAGGCATGTCTTACTGGTACAAAAGCCAAAAACAGGAGAAATAAGAAAAAAAGCAAAGCAAAAATTAAATTTTTCTTTTTAAGGAGTTAAGTACCACAGTGCAGACAACTGATATATTGAGATATTGATATGTATATATAAACTAGATTTTAAAAGTTTGAAATAAAAACAATGTTGCCAAAAAAATAACTTAGTGATGGCCAGGGTAGAGGATAGAGAAACTTAAAATAGAGCAGCATATTGCCTTGTAAAAGACAAAGCCAGTTAGGCCATACATGTTTCAGTTCCTTTAACAGTGAGTGTTCATAATTATAAACAATTCTAAAGGAAAGATTAAAAGAAAATTCTACCCCCATAATATCTCTTGAATTAATTTTATTTCTTATCCCATTGTAGCAGTCATATTGGGATTATGTCAAGAATTTCCAATATAGTCCTTATATTGGCCTTCAGGTTTCTAAACTGATACTTAAAAGCATTTTTTTTCTTAGCCCTCATATGTCCTTACAGCCCCTCTCACTCACCCTGCTCCAGCCAGTGTATCCTTGCTCTTTCCCTTCTGCACGTATGCTTGTCTCAAGAACTTTGCATTGGTGTTCCTTCTACTTCAGTGCTCTTCTCCCAGGTACCCGCTTGGTTTGCTTCCTCTCCTGTTCAGATCTCTGCTGAAGTGTCTCCTTACTCATACACAATTTTATTTTATAAAGTTTAATTTATAAATCTTACTTAAAGAATGAGGTAGGTAGTCCCTCATTCTTTATTTTTTCTTAATATTTTCTTGATGTTATATGTGTTTTGCTTACAAGAATAATAAATGTTTCTTTTTACTAGAATGTTTAATGAAGGCAGGGATTTTGTTTTGTTCACCTCTGTATCCCATTTTTTAATGGAGCCAGACACATCTAATGATGCTTGTTAAAGATGTTGTCCAAATGCTTGCTTGAAACGTTAACTATAATGTTTCATCTCATTTTCTGAGAGTGGAATGTTAAAATCTCTCATAATAATTGTGAATCTATCAATTTCTCTTTGTTTTGTAAATGTTTGCTTTATGTAACATGGAGTTCTGTTATGTTACCCGGTGAATTAATCTTTTTATTACTAAATAATGATAGCAAAGTTTAAACTTTTACTGTGAAAACTCATATTTGTATTTTTTTTTAATCTTTCCACTTTATTTCTATTTGGCAGGTGTTTTTTCCTCTTCTTTTCTGCCTCTTGTTGGCTTGGCCAAACTTTCCTCATCTCCTTTACCCTCTTAGATTGTTTTAACATTTTATGTTTAAACAGAACTACTTGACAAATTCTAAAGATAACTATTTTCTCCCTTTTTGCATGAATAATAAAATCAACCTTAGAATGCTTTCTCCCTAATCACTTTTTTCTGTCCAGTCCTTGTATCTATTATCTGCCTCCTTTCCCCTCCCCTCATGTTTTGGCTGTTTGAGCTGGTATGACGAATTTCTAAAATTACGTCATACTTGCTTTCTGATTATATTTACTAGTGTTTTATTTAGATTTTTTCATCCATGGTTTTTTGGATGTATTTGTTGGAATTTGGGTCAGATGTTTTCTTTTTAACTTTTGGCGGGTAGGGATGACTTTGACAGTTTGCAGTAGTTCACTTATACAGTCATTTGGGCTTTGATTGTTTAAACTTTAAAATATTCTTTTATCTCCTTTTTTAATTTAGATTGATTTTACTATCCCTTTTAAAGCAAGTTAAGTGGATTTCCCATTGTTTAAAATAGCTTTGTGCTTTATTTTTTCATGTAACTGATTGTTTATTACTTGCTATTCTTTCAGTGTTTTTCTACTACTGAGTCTATTTGTATCTTCCCTTTGAAAGTAATGAAGTAATTTAAAGGTCTGCAATTCTCTGCATACTGCTTTGTCAACCTCTTAAATTTTTTATATGTAGTCTCTTTTTTTAATTTTTGTTTTTAATTTAATTTCTTTTTTTTTTGTGACTCATTTCTATCCCTATTTCTTACACTTCAAAAAATTCAATCATCAGTTTAAAAAAATTTTTTAATTGCATTGGGTCAAAGAATCTCACCTTACCATGACTCTTATGTACTTTACTGATGTGTTTATAAATTAAATTTTATTATACTTGTAAAAAGGACATGACAAGATAATGCTTAATACTTTCAAAACTATTTGCGTGGTTTATAGGGGGTGCCTTCCCTTTCACTGATGTAAGCATCATAAACATACATACATTGGGGCATTACACCTCAGTTTCATTAGACATAGAGGCATGACCTGGTGTGTGAACTTGGAAATGAACTTGGAAAAAAAACCACTACTGTAGACAGAGCTAAAAGAGGGTCAGTGCCTAAAATGAAGAGTACTTAAAGAAGTGAGTTACAATGACACAAATATATTATTTACTCAGGGCCTGTCCTCAGTTAAGTATAAAGAAGGGCTGGACCTGAGGGTAAGATGACTATAGTGTGATATTTACTATTGGATATGGTAAAATGTAGGAACAATTGCCTAAATTATATTACTTTGCATACCTTTAACTTGTGCATTATTTTTAGTATAATTCTAAGCCTTAAAATTTAACATTTAACTATATGCATTTATTTCTTTGGTGTAGGCCTCGAAGTAGAGGAAAAATTGCAGTTGAAGATGAGGATAGCATGGATGGGCTGGAGACAACAGAAACAGAAAATGTTGTGGAAACAGGTATTAAAACTGTATTAAAAATTTTCTAATGTACATGATAATTTGTATAGTTAGCACTTATCTGTATACTGAGTTCTAAAATTCCCATCTGTTGAAATGGTTTGATAAGTAATGACAATGTGAAAAAGCTGAGTTCTCTCTTGTTTTCCTAAAGTACTGATTTGGAAGAAATTACTTAATATCTGTAGATAAATGTTTTATTAAAATTAAAACTGGAATAGATTCTAGGCCATTAGTATGATAGTTCATGTAAATTTCTGGCTTATGAACCATCTGGTGTTTAAAGCTTCTTGTGTTAGTATGTGTGTGAGAAGAAAAATATATGTTCCATTAATGAGTATTGTGAAATGATGCGTTAATCCACACTAAATATTTTTTGATCTGCTGGATTTTTAGGTGCCTTAAATAAGCTAATGTATAAAGGAAGGTAGAGGAGGTTGCCCAAAGTAGTTCCCAAAATTGACGCAAAGTTGGTGATTTAATGTCGCCAAAGAGATTAGGCTTCATGGTGTATTCAAAGGATACCTGTGTGAGATGGTCTCCTGTTGGCAATGTTTTTAACAGTTGTTGGATAGCGTTTAGACAGAGTTTTTTTTCTCTGAAGTTGAACATCATCTCCTTGATGCTTACAGAATATCATACATTTTTAGAGGAAAGTTAGAAATTGCTGTGTCTTTTAAAATGTAGTTTTTCTCAGAATACTTTCGGTTGTCAAATATGTTGCTATTGTACAGCTATAATTCTTGGAAAGCCTTCAAATACTCTACAATTCTTATCCCTTTGTCTAATCAGGTCTTGATCAGTAGAGTGATAAGAATGACTTAGAAATTCAGAGTTCTGCATTTCACCCCTGGTGCACATTCATTACATTACTTTAAACTTGAATTTATGTAAGTTCCACAGTAGTTCTTTTTCATATGATTCTTTTTCTTAATTTTTTTTTCTGTACTGTATACTGTTACTTTCTAAGTCTTTTTGAAGTTTTCAGTGACATTTTCAAGACAACGTCTACTTGCTGGTTCTTTTAAAACAGCGTCATCTGACTGCACCGCAGGCCTGTGTGGTGCACCTGCCAGCAGTCTTCCTGAGCTCCCTCCTGAACATGCAGCCCCTGCCTTCCTATTATCCTCTGCTTCATCCATTGGCATTTTAGTAGTCTGTTCAATACCCAGACTTGTTGGCTCCTTGATTTCCTCAAAAATCATATTCTCTAACCCACCTCAGCCTCTTATTCATATGATCACATATTAGCCTTTGTCATTCTATCACTTACGAAGACAATTTCTGTTTTACTTGCAAAATCTTGTTTCAACTATCCCACCCTCTGACTATTCTCTCTTCTTTTTGCAGCTCACTTTCTCCTGGTAGCCTCACCACAGTAATTCTTCTGCCTTACTGAGTCCTCCAGTCCAGTGATCTTACTGATGGGGTTTGTCAGTCTCCTTCCTAGCTTGGATTTTGTGACGCATCATTGTAGTAATTCTCCTGTACACCCTGAATGCCTTTGCCATTCTCCCGCTGTTTTGCTTTCCTAGGAAAACTCAAATTCCTCATTTTAGCTGCTGAAAATGTCTGGAGAAAAACATACACCTGCTAACTGGTGTCATTTTAAATTTATGACCTCACATCTCAAGTGGGTCTTGATTGCTACCCTCCATGCATTCTACTTTTAATTAGATTCCCTCTCCTATTATTAATGATGATTCCTTCACCATTTCCTCTTATGTCTTCAAACTTCTAGCACCTCCTCCCATTTTTCAGTCTTCAGTTGATGATCTTGGTTATTTTGATGAAAACAGAAAAATAGAAGCAATCAGGAAAGAAATTCTACATTGACCTACCGTCAGATCTTGCTTGCTTGCATCTCTACCCATATAGTCTACTGTTCTACTATTAAAATGGGATGGAAAGTCCCTGGTTAAGTGAGGCCAACTCTTTTACTTGTGTCCTGGATTCTATCCCTTTTCTTCTGTTATGGACTTCAGGCCATTGGTTTTCCTTGGTTTCCTGTCAGTGACCCATCTATTAGCATTTAAACATCGGCGCTATCACCTGCTTAAACACGGATGACTTTTCTTGATTTGAGGTCCCCTTTGCTCATCTTTATAGCAAAAATCCTTGAGAGAGTTGTCTATATTTGTGCTTGCTACTTACTGTTTGCCCATTTTTGTCCGTATTTTGATAGCTACTTATTTTTCTGCCCATTTTCTCGTGAACCCACCGCAGTCAGGCCTGTTTTCTCGTGCTCTACTAAAATTGTTGTCAGTGTCACTTGCAATCTTAGATTGCCAAAACCAGCTTTTAAGTCTGTCTGCCTCAACTGTTCATGCAGCTAGCCACTTTCAGGGTGAAACTTTTTTTTTTAACTTGTCATACTTCACTGGTCTCTTCATTCTCTTTTGTTCATGTTCTTGCACATGGGGTGGGTCTCATTCAGTTCAGTTGCTTTAAATATTATCTGTGAATTGGTGACACTAAAAATTATATTACCAGCTCTTTTCTTGCTTTAAACACAACCTATGTCTTCATCTTCCTTCTTAACATATCCTTTTAGGAGCCTGAAGAGGATCTCAAACTTAATGTGTCCCTTGTGGAACTATTACCCTGAAATCTTCTACTCTTCCACTGTTCTCACCTCAGTAAATGACACCACGTATGTTCTGGCTGAAAACATGGAGCCCACTGGGAAATCCTTTGGGCTTTGCCTTCACAGTATACCTGGATTTCAGACCCTTTAATCTCCACTGCTCTCCAGGACTTGCCCACCGCTGCTTCTCAGTGGTGGACTGCTGCAAGAGCTTCCTGTCTCATTGTTTTGCTTTTTCCCCATCTAGTTTTGTTTTCCACATAATAGAGCCATCTTTTCAAACCCAAAGCAAGAGTCTCCTACTTCCATTCTGTCAACCGTACAAAGCCTCAGTGATACTTACAATCAAATCCAAAGTCCATACCATGATCTTCATATTCTGCTCATCTGACTTTGGCTGCTTGTTCAGCCACATCTGCTCTTCCCCTTGATCACTGAGTTCCAGCCAAGCTGGCCTCCTTCTGTATTCCCAGGCATTTGCACTTTTTAATTTTCTTTGCTCGGAACACTTTCCTCCTAGGCAGCCACATAGCTTATTTCCTTACTTCAGTCAAGTCTGTTCTCAGTTGCTCCCTCCTCAGAGAGGCCTTTCTTGACCAGTCTGTCAACACATCTGTTCTCTTCTCTTGATTTACTTTTCTATGTAGTATTTAACAGATATGATGTCATGTTACATATTTGTTTATTGTGTGCCTTTCAACACTAGATTGTAAGCTTCATGAGTGCAGAGATTTGTCTTGTTCATTGATTTATTCCCAGTGCCTAGAATACTCCATGTACATAGTAGGCATTGATTTCACTAATTGAGGCAATATTACATTTTTTAATTTTCCTTTTTGTATTTTCTAAGTTACTAATGGTTCTTGGATCATCACCACAAAAGTAAAATTCTGACATTTAATTTTTTCTTAAGAGTAGCAAGCCCCACAAACAGACTGTTTTCTCATGCTGTCTCTTATGAGATGTCAAGGCGAATAAAGTTTAGCAAAAGGTTTTAACAAGAGCAGGCCTGATATATATTTTTTATCTTTGCCTTTTATACCAAAGTTAAATAAAGCCAAGTGTGTTAGTCTTTGTTCTCTATCCTTGGGAAGACTTTGTCCAGTTCTTTCAGTGAACACATAGTGCAGGGAGAATAGTGGAAAAAAGGATAGAGAACAAGTTTTAAAACTACCAACCTACACATAAACCCAAGCAAAGAGAAGAGTTCAATAAATTTCTAGTATATTTAAAAGCACGGTCTCTGTGCATCTTTCAAGGGTTTATTAGAAGGTTTCTTATTCCTGTAAATTCTGTGCCTTGATAGATTTCTTTAATGATTTATAGTAATGGAAGAGTGTTGATTAATATGGGAGTACTCTATAGGGGCTTTGTGTGGGCTTGGGTAAGTGGTGGGAATGAGTATCCTACAAGTGGCCACTGGGAAAGGAGCAAGAAATTTCGTGGATCAGTTTGTTAAGTTTTTATGGTAAGAAAATACTGTCTTACTGTGGGAGGTGGTGGTTGTTACTAGCCTGTGCATTTCCTTTATGAATAAAATCAACTTGAATGAAGGAAGTACTAGTTAACTTGAGTAGAGAAATTTCTACTTTTCTTTGAGAATCATTATATAATCAGGGCTTTGCAGGCTTGTTTTAATTAATTATAGTTGGTTAATTATGATTTAGCTAATTACAATTAAAAATTATTTTTACTGTTCAGTTTGATAGTTTGGCTAGTGGGAGCCCCTTTTTGGCTGGCTTCTGAAGGGACTCCTAGTTCTTAGTGGAGAAAAGCATTATAGATACAATTCTAGATTATAGGGATGTGTACTATTGTTTTTGTTAAGTTAGCTATGTTAGGCCATTATAGTGATATACTAGTAATTATGTAGATGTGAAAATATATACAAATGTTTATAAATACCAGTTCACCTTGATACTTTCAATTTACCTCTAGCATCATTTTTTAAAATAGTCTTAGTTTTTAGAGCAGTTGTGGGATCATAGCAAATTGGAGTGACAGGCACAGATAGTTCCCATCTGCCTTCTGCCCCACACATGTATAGCCTATGCAGCTACCAGCATCCCTAGATGGCATGGTACGTTTGTTAAAATTGATGAAACCACATCACACATATTATCACCCTAAGTCCGTAGGTTTACCTTAGGGTTCAATCAGTATTGTACATTCTGTGAGTTTGGACAAATGTGTAATAACATTTACTCACCATTACAGTACCATACAGCATAGTTTCACTGTCCTGAAAATCCTCTGTGTTCTACCTGTTCATCCTTTCCTCCTCCCTAACCCCTGGCAACCTCTGACTATTTATTTATTTATTTATCTATCTATCTATCTATCTATCTATCTATCTAATCTTTCTATTTATTTTTATTTTGGTATCATTAATGTACAATTACTTGAATAGACCCCCTATTATCAAGTCCCCCCCACATACCCCATTATAGTCACTGTCCATCAACATAGTAAGGTGCTATAGAATCATTACTTGTCTTCTCTGTAAATACTGCATTTCTGTGTCCACCCCCCCTCCGCCACACTCTGTGTGCTAATGGTAATGCCCCTTTTTCCCCCCTTATCGCTCCCTTCCCACCCATCCTCCCCAGTCCCTTTCCCTTTGGTAACTGTTAGTCCATTCTTGGGTTCTGTGAGTCTGCTGCTGTTTTGTTCCTTCAGTTTTTTCTTTGTTCTTATACTCCACATATGAGTGAAATCATTTGATACTTGTCTTTCTCCTCCTAACTTATTTCAGTGAGCATAATACCCTCTAGCTCCATCCATGTTGTTGCAAATGGTAGGATTTGTTTTCTTCTTATGGCTGAATAGTATTCCATTGTGTATATGTACCACCTCTTCTTTATCCATTCATCTACTGATGGACACTTAGGTTGGTTTGATTTCTGGGCTATTGTAAATAGTGCTGCAATAAGCACAGCGGTGCATATGTCCTTTTGAATCTGAGAACTTGTTTTCTTTGGGTAAATTCCTAGGAGTTGAATTCCCAGGTCAAATGGTATTTCTATTTTGAGTTTTTTGAGGAATCTCCGTATTGCTTTCTACAATGGTTGAACTAATTTACATTCCCACCAGCAGTGTAGGAGGGTTCCCTTTCTCTGCATCCTCACCAGCACTTGTTCCTATTCTTCTTGATGCTGGTCATCCTTACTGGTGTGAGGTGATATCTCATTGTGGCTTTAATTTGCATTTCCCTGATGATTAGTGATGTGGAGCATCTTTTCATGTGCCTGTTGGCCATCTGAATTTCTTCTTTGGAGAATTGTCTGTTCATATCCTCTGCCCATTTTTTAATAGGGTTATTTGCTTTTTGGGTGTTGAGGCATGTTAGTTTTTTATATATTTTGGATGTTAACCCCTTGTCAGAGATGTCATTTACAAATATATTCTCCCATACTGTAGGATGCCTTTTTGTTCTACTTATAGTGTCCTCTTCTCTACAGAAGCTTTTTAGCTTGATGTAGTCCCATTTGTTCATTTTTGCTTTTGTTTTCCTGGCCCGAGGAGGTGTGTTCAGGCTAAAGTTGCTCATGTTTATATTCAAGAGATTTTTGCCTATGTTTTCTTCTAAGAGTTTTATGGTTTCATGGCTTACATTCAGGTCTTATCTGATATATTTTGAGCTTACTTTTATGTGTGGAGTTAGATAGTAATCCAGTTTCATTTTCTTACATGTAGCTGTCCAGTTTTGCCTACACCAGTTGTTGAAGAGGCTGTCATTTCCCTATTGTATATCCATGGCTTCTTTATCATATATTAATTGACCATATATGTTTGGGTT
Organism: Smutsia gigantea; assembly: GCA_032199065.1. Lineage (NCBI taxonomy): Eukaryota > Metazoa > Chordata > Mammalia > Pholidota > Manidae > Smutsia > Smutsia gigantea. The sequence goes on from JAVSCE010002783.1 coordinate 20,918, forward strand.
TATATCAGCGCTCTCTAGTCTATTCCATTGTTCTGTGTGTCTGTTCCTGTGCCAGTACCAAATTGTCTTCATTACTGTGGCTTTGTAGTAGAGCTTGAAGTTGGGGAGTGTAATCTCCCCAGCTTTATTCTTCCTTCTCAGGATTGCTTTGGCTATTCAGGGTCTTTTGTGGTTTCATATGAATTTAGAACTATTTGCTATAGTTTGTTGAAGAATGCTGTTGGTATTTTGATAGGAATTGCATGGAATCTGTAGATTGCTTTGGGCAGGATGGCCATTTTGACAATATTAATTCTTCCTATCCATGAGCATAGGAAGTATTTCCATTTATTGGTATCTAATTTCTCTGTTGAGTGTCTTGTAGTTTTCAGGGTATCCGTCTTTCACTTCCTTGCTTAGATTTATTCCTAGGTATTTCATTTTTTTTAATGCAATTGTGAATAGAATTGCTTTCCTGATTTCTCTTTCTGTATTTGCTCATTGTTAGTATATAGGAATGTAACAGATTTCTGTGTATTAATTTTGTATCCTGCAACTTTGCTGAATTCAGATACTAGTTCTAGTAGTTTTGGGGTGGATTATGTAGGGTTTTCCATGTATAATATCATGTCTTCTGCAAACAGTGACAGTCTATGCCTGTAGTATTTTGAGAGATTATCTATCAGTTTGAAGAAGTTCCCTTCTATTCCTGTTTTACTGAGAGCTTTTAAAAATCATGAACGGGTATTGGATTTTGTCAAATGACCTTTCTGCCTCTATTGATGGGATTATGTGTTTTTTCTTTTTTAGCCTATTTATGTGAGGGATTACATTAATTCATTTTTTTCAAAATGTTGAAGAAGCTTTGCAAACCTGGGGTAATCCACTTAGTTGTGGTGTATAATTTTTTTTATTTGTTTTTTAAAAAAATTTGGGTAATTCTTTTTATACATTTTTAAATTCCGTTTGCTAATGTTTTGTTGAGGATTTTTGCATCTATATTCAGCAGAGACAGTGGTGTGTAGTTTTTATTTTTTCTTTTTTAACCCTGTAATGTCTTTTTGTTTTTGTTTTGTTGTGTTTTGTATTAGGGTAATGCTGTTCTTATAGAATGAGTTAGGAGATATTCCTTCTGCATCTATCTTCCAGATGAGACTATAGAGAATTGGTACGTTTTCCTTAAGTGTTTTGTAGAATTCATTATTGAAGCCATCTGGACCTGGTATTTTCTGTTTTACAAGGTTAATTACTGGTTCAATTTCTTTAACATGTAGAGGCCTATACAGATTGTCTCTTTCTTCTTGTGCTGAATGTTGGCAAATTTTGTCTTTCAAGGAGTTGGCCCATTTCATCTAGGTCATCAAAATTGTGGGCATAGAGTTGTATTATTTTATTCTCCATATTTTAATTAAATAAGTGAAGTGATAAGGTGAAATAACACCTTCAGCCTACATTGTCAACAGTTTTATCCAATGCTCTTAATTCATACTGTACCTGGGGCTTGCCTGGGGACCTCATTTCTTACAAAGGAGTATGCACAGTAAGTACATACTTGTGTCTTGGCTTTTACTCTTTGTAGATTAATTTCTCAATTACTGATGTCTTTTTCTAAAAATTTACCTCTTCTCCTTCTCTCTGTGAATACCCACTGCATCCCCCTTTTCAAAAATTCTGCCTCAATCATTAGACTTTGCTAGGTGTATTTCTCTAGAATTTGTACATAGCCAGAAATTTCTGCACCTTACTTCTATGGGGAGACATTTTTAATGGATACTGTGTTTACCCATATTTCATCTTTATCTCTGAATAAGACTAGTAGATCTGGAAACAAAGCTTCTCACTGAAACTCTAAGAAGGTTTGTTTGTTTGGCCATGTTTTGTTTTTTGCAATCACCCCCAAAACTCCTTTGTCCTATCCCTTTAAAGTCACTTCTTTCCTCTTCCTAAAACCTAGCAACCACTGACTTGTTCTCCCTCACTATAATCTTGTCTCTGAGAATGCCATATGAATGAAACCATACAAAATGTAACCTTTTGAGAGTGCCGCCTTTCATTTAGTTTAATATCTATGAGCTTCTTCCAGGTTGTTATATATTCAGTATAGGTAGTTCTTTTTACTGCTGAGTGGTATTAACTTTGTATAGATGTGCCATAATTTGTCTAAAAATTCATCTGTTGAAGGACATTTGGGTGGTTTCCAGTTTTTGGCTGTCTGCAAAAGCTCTGAACATTTATATATATATGTTTTTTTTTTAATATAATTATTTTATTATCATTAATTTACAATTACATGTGCAATATTACGATTATTAAACTACCCCTTCATCAGGTCCCCCCCACCAACCCCATTACAGTCACTGTCCATCAGCGTAGTGAGATGCTATAGAATCACGACTTGTCTTCTCTGAGTTGTACTGCCCTCCCCGTGCCCCCCCAACATTACATTTGCTAATCGTAATGCCCCCTTTTCCCTCTTATCCCGACCTTCCCGCCCATTTTCCCCAGTCCCTTTCCCTTTGGTAACTATTAGTCCGTTCTTGGGTTCTGTGAGTCTGCTGCTGTTTTGTTCCTTCAGTTTTTTTCTTTGTTCTTATACTCCACATATGAGTGAAATCATTTGATACTTGTCTTTTCGGTTGGCTTATTTCACTGAGCATAATACCCTCTAGCTCCATCCATGTTGTTGCAAATGGTAGGATTTGTTTTCTTCTTATGGCTGAATAATATTCCATTGTGTATATGTACCACATCTTCTTTATCCATTCATCTACTGATGGACACTTAGGTTGCTTCCATTTCTTGGCTATTGTAAATAGTGCTGCAATAAACATAGGGGTGCATCTGTCCTTTTCAAACTGGGCTGCTGCATTCTTAGGGTAAATTCCTAGGAGTGGAATTCCTGGGTCAAATGGTATTTCTATTTTGAGTTTTTTGAGGAACCTCCATACTGCTTTCCACAATGGTTGAACTAATTTGCAGTCCCACCAGCAGTGTAGGAGGGTTCCCTTTTCTCCACATCCTCGCCAACATTTGTTGTTGTTTGTGTTTTGATGTTGGCCATCCTCACTGGTGTGAGGTGATATCTCATTGTGGTTTTAATCTGCATTTCTCTGATGATTAGCGATGTGGAGCATCTTTTCATGTGCCTGTTGGCCATCTGAATTTCTTCTTTGGAGAAGTGTCTATTCATGTCCTCTGCCCATTTCTTAATTGGATTATTTGCTTTCTGTTTGTTAAGGTGCATGAGTTCTTTATATATTTTGGATGTCAACCCTTTATCAGATACGTTTTTTATGAATATATTCTCCCATACTGTAGGATGTCTTTTTGTTCTACTGATGGTGTCCTTTGCTGTACAGAAGCTTTTCAGCTTGATATAGTCCCACTTGTTCATTTTTGCTTTTGTTTCCCTTGCCCGGGGAGATATGTTCATGAAGAAGTTGCTCATGTTTATGTCCAGGAGATTTTTGCCTATGTTTTTTTCTAAGAGTTTTATGGTTTCATGACTTACATTCAGGTCTTTGATCCACCTTGAGTTTACCTTTGTGTATGGGGCTAGACAGTAGTCCAGTTTCACTCTCTTACATGTAGGTGTCCAGTTTTTCCGTCACCAGCTGCTGAAGAGGCTGTCATCTCCCCATTGTATATCCAAGGCACTTTTATCAAATATTAATTGACTGTATATGTTGGGTTAATGTTTTCATTTTCTATTTTGTTCCACTGGTCTGTGGGTCTGTTTTTGTGCCAATACCCAATTGTCTTGATTACTGTGGCTTTATAGTAGAGCTTGAAGTCAGGGAGTGTAATTCCCCCTGTTTTATTCCTCCTTCTCAGGATTGATTTGGCTATTCGGGGTCTTTTGTGGTTCCATATGAATTTTAGAATTATTTGTTCCTGTTTATTGAAGAAAGCTGTTGGTACTTTGATAGGGATTGCATTGAATCTGTAGATTGCTTTAGGTAATATAGCCTTTTTGACAATATTTATTCTTCCTAGCCAAGAGCATGGGATGCATTTCCATTTGTTAGTGTCCTCTTTAATTTCTCTTAGGAGTGTCTTGTAGTTTTCAGAGTACAGGTCTTTCACTTCCTTCGTTAGGTTTATTCCTAGGTATTTTATTCTTTTTGATGCAATTGTGAATGGAATTGTTTCTCTGATTTCTCTTTCTGTTAGTTCATCATTAGTGTATAGGAAAGCAACAGATTTCTGTGTGTTAATTTTGTATTCTGCAACTTTGCTGAATTCAGATATTCTAGCAGTTTTGGAGTGGAGTCTTTAGGGTTTTTTATGTACAATATCATGTCATCTGCAAAAAGTGACAATTTGACTTCTTCTTTACCAATCTGGATGCCTTGTATGTCTTTGTTTTGTCTGATTGCCATGGCTAGGACCTCCAGTACTATGTTGAATAACAGTGGAGAGAGTGGGCATCCCGGTCTTGTTCCCGATCTTAGATGAAAAGCTTTCAGCGTCTCGCGGTTAAGTATGATGTTACCTGTGGGTTTGTCATATATGGCCTTTATGACGTTGAGGTACTTGCCGTCTATACCCATTTTTTGAGAGTTTTAATCATGAATGGATGCTGAATTTTGTCAAATGCTTTTTCAGCATCTATGGAGATGATCATGTGGTTTTTGTTCTTCTTTTTGTTGATGTGGTGGATGATGTTGATGGATTTTTGAATGTTGTACCATCCTTGCATCCCTCGGATGAATCCCACTTGATCATGGTGTATGATCCTCTTGATGTATTTTTGAATTCCGTTTGCTAATATTTTGTTGAGTATTTTTGCATCTACGTTCATCAGGGATATTGGTCTGTAATTTTCTTTTTTGGTGAGGTCTTTGCCCGGTTTTGGTATTAGAGTGATGCTGGCTTCATAGAATGAGTTTGGAAGTATTCTCTCCTCTTCTATTTTTTGGAAAACTTTAAGGAGAATCGGTGTTATTTTTTCTCTCTATGTCTGGCAGAATTCAGAAGTGAATCCATCTGGCCCGGGGGTTTTGTTCTTGGGTAGTTTTTTGATTACCAATTCGATTTCATCGCTGGTGATTGGTCTGTTTAGTTTTTCTGTTTCTTGCTTGGTCAGTCTTGGAATGTTGTATTTTTCTAAGAAGTTGTCCATTTCTTCTATGTTTTCCAGCTTGTTAGCATATAGATTCTCATAATATTCTCTTATGATTCTTTGTATTTCTGGGGGGTCCGTCGTGATTTTTCCTTTCTCATTTCTGATTGTGTTTATGTGTGTAGATTCTCTTTTTCTCTTAATGAGTCTGGCTAGGGGTTTATCTATTTTGTTTATTTTTTCAAAGAACCAGCTCTTGGTTTCATTGATTTTTTCTATTGTTTTATTCTTCTCAATTTTATTTATTTATTCTCTGATCTTTATTATGTCCCTCCTTCTGTTGAGTTTCTGCCTCATTTGTTCTTCTTTTTCCAATTTCAGTAATTGTGTCTTAAGACTATTCACTTGGGAATGTTCTTGTTTCTTTAAATAGGCCTGGATTGCAATATACTTTCCTCTTAGAACTGCCTTTGCTGCGTCCCACAGAAGTTGTGGCTTTGTGTTGTTGTCATTAGTCTCCATATATTCTTTGATTTCTGTTTTGATTTGGTCGTTAACCCATTGATTAATTAGGAGAGTTTTGTTAAGTCTCCATGTATTTGTGAGCCTTTTTGATTTCTTTCTAAAATTTATTTCTAGCTTTATACCTTGGTGATCTGAGAAGTTGGTTGGTAGGATTTCAATATTTTTGAAATTACTGAGTTTCTTTTTGTGGCCTAGTATGTGGTCTATTCTGGAAAATGTTCTATGTGCACTTGAGAAGAATGTGTAACCTGTTGCTTTTGGGTGTAGAGTTCTGTAGATGTCTGTTAGGTCCATCTGTTCCAGTGTGTTGTTCAGTGTCTCTGTGTCTTTACTTATTTTCTGTCTGGTTGATCTGTCCTCTGGAGTGAGTGGTGTGTTGAAGTCTCCTAAGATGAATGCATTGCTGTCTATTTCCTCCTTTAATTCTTTTAGTATTTGTCTCACATATGCTGGCGCTCCTGTGTTGGGTGCATATATATTTATAATGGTTATATCTTGTTGGTGGACTGACCCCTTTATCATTATGTAATGTCCTTCTTTATCTTTTGCTACTTTCTTCGTTTTGAAGTCTATTTTATCTGATACAAGTACTGCAACACCGGCTTTTTTCTCTTTGTTGTTTGCATGAAATATCTTTTTCCATCCCTTCACTTTTAGTCTGTGTATATCTTTGGATTTGAAGTGAGTTTCTTGTAGGCAGCATATAGATGGGTCTTGCTTTTTATCCATTCTGTTACTCTGTGTCTTTTGATTGGTGCATTCAGTCCATTTACATTTAGGGTGATTATTGATAGGTATGTACTTATTGCCATTGCTGGCTTTAGATTCGTGGTTACCAAGGGTTCAAGGGTTGCTTCTTTACTATCTAACAATCT